>CACVCL010021642.1:0-57526 GCA_902729485.2 Mus minutoides
CAGCTCCCGCTAGGCCCAAGGAGCATTTCCTTGCCCTTGGTTGACCTATCTTGTGTCCGTAAGAGGAGAAAGGCTTTTGTTGAGAATATCCATCAAGTTTCTCTGAGTTTTGGGTTTATCTGGTTTCAGGAGTGTCATTACTATGCTATTCCAAAGACAGGAAATAACAGATCCATTTCTTCTAATGGAGAGACAGCGTATAGTTTAAAGATGGTTTATTAGCTTCCAGTTTATGATACACAGGAGGTATTTGGGTGCATAATTCACCTCCTGGGTCCAGAGCCAGCCTCGTAAACCTCAGCAGCACTTTCTTCCCCACCCCCACCCCTACCTTTCTTTTCACTAAATAGAAAGCTACTGTACAGTTGCAGTCCAGTTATATATGATGTTAATAAATGTGCCACACACACTGTCTGCTCCTTTAAGTAACTCTGCTAACCTGGACACATTACCAGAGATTTATGCTGCTGCAGAGTCTGAGGGGGATGTGGGAAATGGCTGTGGAGATGGAATTAGACCTGCTCGCTCTCCCCATTTCAGACATGCAATGAGGAAGACTGTACAGCAGTGCTTATAAAGGATTAAAGAGAAAAATAGCAAGACAAGAAGCACAGTGAGGGAATCTCTGCAACTTTGTTAATACGGATGGTTTCCAGCCAAGTGTTGGCCATAAATTTCTGTCTGGAGTTTTAAAACTCTCTAATGAAACGTAGTATGTCCCACACTTTTCATATGCTGTAACCAGTTTTGGCAGTCTGGTTAGCTAGAGAAAACTGATTATTTAGTTGTTTAATAGATATTTGTTAAATATATAATAAATAATCTGTAAAGTATCTGGGTCAAGGAATGTCTATGTGAGTGACTCAGTCTCTGGAATTCAGAACAATGTAGAAGAGATAGAGATAGATCTCCAGCAGAGGATAGATGTGAAGTATTTATTATTACCTGAGTGGGTGATATAAACAATGTCTTACTAGTCATAGATACTGTTTTGGGGTTTTCTGAAGGAAAGAGCTCATGGTATAAACATGGGCATTTATTTATCCAGGTGACTCTAGAAAATGATCCATCAAAGCAGAAGGAAACAGACACCATGAAGTATAGGAGAACAAGATGGTGGCAGGTCATGTGTTGAGTTACTATTATTTTAGCTGAGAGGAAAAAACAGGACTCTTTCCTGTCAATAAATTAAATACAGATGAGTTAATCATCTCAGAACAGTGTTCTTTCAAATGCAGGCTGCAGGGGCTCCTGATTTTTTTTTTTTTAATAAACCTTTTGTTTTTATTTTCCATTTATTTCCAATTTTTTATTAGGTATTTTCTTCATTTACATTCCAAATGCTATCCCGAAAGTCCCCTATACCCTACCCTCCCCCTGCTCCCCTACCGACCCACTCCCACTTCTTGGCCCTGGCGTTCCCCTGTACTGGGGCATATAAAGTTTGCAAGACCAAGGGGCCTCTCTTCCCAATGATGGCCGACTGGAGCTAGCCTGCCTCTCAAGGCTTCTATGTCATGAGGCTGTGGCATTACAATTAATTTTAAAGAGAATCTGGTTAAATATGACTTTGCACATTATCAGTGCCTACTCCAGTTAAACCATCAATGGTGACTCCTTATACTTTTTATGTCATTCTCCCATATGTTCTGGTTATCCTTCATGATTCTCGAACACTTCCAACAAAGTCTCTTTCTATAGCTTGCTTCCATCCCAGCAAGCATAGCTGCCCACTTCTCGTACTCTGACTAGACTTTCTTGCCCACTCTCCTCCTTCTAATTCATACTCTGCTTCTCCCACACTTTCCCTGAAGGGGGAAAAGACTCAGCTCAAGTGTCTGACTCTGTTGCGATTTTCGGTTCCTTTCTAGAGCAGTCTAGCAACTTGCTTTGGCCAGATGATGCTGTGTAATAAACGACCTTCGAGGGCAGTGGTTTCACATCATCATCCTTTACTGTCTTGTGATTCAAGAGATTGGCAGTTTGTGGGCAAGCTGTAATGTCACTACTGACTGTTTCTTAGAGTGACAGCTGTGCTCACTCACATCTAAAGAGGCTGGGGTTGTTGTTGTCACATCTTGGGCCTCTCTTCATATAGTGTCACCAGAGCAATGCAAATTGTGCATAATATCACAGAGCCTCACTGGTTATCATGACGTTCCTTCTGCCATGTGTCCCTGGTTAGAAGTGAGTGAGACAGGCCCAACTCAAAGGAGGGAATGATAGACTCAGCATCTATATAGAATGAGGTGCAAGGAATTGGGGTCCACTTTTGAAACATATACCAAATTTAAAACATATTGTAATATTCATCGAGGTCCAGAAGCTTAATGTAAAATTCAAAATAAAAATTTTAGCAAGTAATCATTATAATTTATCAAGATGCAGACTTTATACATTTTATACAATATACAGTATTTTGTTTTCACTCAGTAAATAGGTATAGAGTTGGAAAATTATGAGCTGTGAATTAAAGCCAGCCTATCTTCTATACCTGTTCTTGTATAACCTATGAAACATTTTTTTCAGTGTGTGCATGTGTGTGGTACTGGGTAACTATATGCTTCCTACCTGCTAGGAAAACACCTCACCACTGATGTCTGTTCCCAGCCTTCTTTTTACTCCTTTTTTTTAATGTGTGTGCATGTGTATATGTGTGTGTGTGCAGTTTGCGTACCTATTGGTGTGAGTGTGGGCACATTTCATGGCACACATCTGCATATGCAGGGTCAACTAGAGGCATATAATATCTCCCACCATTGCTCTCTATGACTTTTTTGAGATGGGACTGACCACTGATCCTGGAACTCACCAATCGGCTAGATTGGCTGGCCAATGAGCTAGCTACATGGATCTGCCTGCCACCAACCACCTCAGCAGCAGGAACCATGTACCACCCCAGGCTTTTATATGGATGCTGATGATCTAAACTCAGGTCTTCACACTTGGGGGACAGGTAATGTCCTGATTACACTTTTGGTTCCCTGGACTGGCTTTGAACTTACTCTATAACCCAGGCAAGCCTAAACCATAGATTCCCCTGCTTCTTCCTTTTAAGTATTTGGGATTACAAATTTGTGCCAACCATTCTGTCTTTATCTTTGCAATGTTACAATATCTAGTTAACATAAAAAATTTAGTTTAGAAAAAACAGTTGACAACACATGAAAGTCAAACAAAATTGAGATTTTTGTGCCATAAGTTATCTCTTTGTGTATGTACAGCACCAGTTCGTGTTTACAATACAACAGCAGCTGAGTAGACATCTTGAGAAGCCCAGTGTGTTTAAACCAGGGTCTTCTCTCTCACCATGAACTCTATTCCTTGAACCATCTTGTAAATATATCATTAGAGGTTCACAGAAAAGCAGAAATGACACCAACAAGCACATACCACCTGTCCTTTCACCCAGAAGAAGTCACCCTAAGAAAGCCCATGAGAGAGGGTAAAAAGTACTAGAAACTGCTGGGGTGGAGAATTAGAACATATAGAGTACAACCTGCCTGAGATTTATCTGCTAAATTGAGCAGGATCTGTGGTGCCTTAAGACACCCTATCTTGGCCAACCCTCCAATGTGGGTGTCAGAAAGGATGTCAAAAGAACCACACTGGAGGCCTAGAAAAGGCCCAATAGGGTGAGATCCAGCAGTGAGATAGCCGCAGCATCTTCATAGCTCTCAGTGAGAACCCAATCAGCAGCAGCAAGAACTAGAATGACTTCTTTTCTTCCAGAGAGAAGTCAACATTGCCTGCAGTTCGCATGAACATGGTGGTATTAAAATTGTGAGTTTCTGAAATGAATAAACCAACTGAGCCTATCTTCACTTAGAAAGAAGGTGGAATTTGATTAACTTTCTAAATAATAGCATTTACAAAGGTTTCATTTGTTTGTTTCTTTGTGTTGGTGCTCCAATAACACACATAAACCATGCTGTTTGTTAGCATTTACACAAAGGCCATACCTGCTTTGGGAATATTTTAACCCTATTTCTTACTTGATTCCTTATACCTGTTCACATCATTGCTAGAAAAAGCCAAAAATATTAAACTAAAACAAACAAACAATCAAAAAAATCTAAATAAATGTTCATGGAAGCTTGACTGCAGTTTAAAACCTAAAAGAGATCCAACAGTTCATCTTTAGGTGAAGATGTAAGCAAAATGTGCCACATATGCACACACATACAGTCATACACACACACAATCTCACACACACATACATACACGCACATGCACACACAAGCACTCACATGCATGCATGCATGTACAAGCTTTCATGCACTGAAATATGATGCCTCAAAGAGGAACAAAATCCTCAAATGAGCTCTGAGAACACTGAACTACATGAAATAAGTGACAGTCTCCTACAAAGTGACAAATATTTCATCATCTCAGGTAAGCGACACTTAAAGCAAATCATAGAAACTGGATATCGTCCATGGTGGCTACAGGCTGGGCATGATGGGAAGTAATTGTTTAATGAGGATGAAATTTCAATTGTACACATTAGAAAAGAGAGAGAGTTCTGGATATGGATAGTGGTGATTACAGACTACTTGTAGGTCATAATTGAAAATGGTTAAAATATAGCCAGCAAGAAAACTCAGAGGGTAAAGGCCCCTGAGCACAATGACCTAGGTTTAATCCCCACAAGGAGAGAACAAACTCCCACAAGTTGTCCTCTGGTCTATGCATGTGCTTTGGCACACAGGACACATACATACATAGATACACACACACACACACACACACACACTAAACAAATAATAAATGTGACTTTTAAGTCATTTAAAATGATAAATCTTCTGTGCATTTTATCACAGTAAAAATGAGGGAAAAATCAAAATAATTCCTTTAATTTTATTTAAAATTATTTAGATAATAGCTATTGACTGTGACCATGTGTTAGAAATCCTAAGTAAGTTGTTTTAAAGTGATTGATAATAATAAAATCAGAATTTGAACCCAGATCTGCAGGACTCCCAAACTCTCACTATTTTCACATCTAGATGATGGTAACTGTCTTTTCTGCGTACATTTTATGCCATGATGCCTAACCATAATGACTGCCATCCACTGGAATGTGATTATTTCCTCTTTGTAGATAAAGAACTACAAGAAATATGGAGCAGTTTGACAAATTCTCTGTGACTAATGAACATCAGAATTAAGACGCAGAACACATTTGCAATGGAGAATCTCCAGACACTACCTACCCTAGTGTCACAATTAATGTCATCACTGAAAGACAAAGAAAGTTTTGCATTCTGAAGTCAGACACAACAGGGAAGTCAGTCAGCCATAATGATTGAGAATGGAACTCTCACTTCAATGATCCTTAAACACAATTAACTCATAAGGAAACAGACTTAAGTCATGTTCAGTAAACATCCAATCTTGTGTCTCCAAAGAGTCATCGTAACAAAAGATACTAAGATATCATGAAACAACTGAAATTAAAGGATATAAATAATAAGGAAAATTTGTTATTCATAATTAGATCTTGAACCAGAGGGGGGAAGTACAAAGGATAATAATATTGAACATCATATTAAAATATTTACTTATTTAATTTTTATGCATATGTGAGTGCCTAAGCATGTTTATGTGTGTCATGTGTACACAAGAGTCCAGTGAGATCAGTAGAGGCTCCAGATTCCCTGAAACATAAGCTGGGGTTACAGATGTCATGAGGGTGCTGGAAATAGAATTCAGGTCCTCTGCAAGAGCAACAGGTGCTCTTAATCACAGAACCATCTCTCGGCCCTCAATAACAAAGCTATGTATGAGAAATAGGTTTATATCGCTGGTGAAAGTCCTGGGTGCTACATATATAAGAGAATGTCTTTGTTGTTAAGAAGTACTGAAGTGCTTGCCAAGCTGAATAGTCTTACACTGTGATGAATCAACACACACACACACATACACACACACAATGTCTGGAAAGATGGCTTAATGGGCATTATCTTGCTCTTTCAAGAGGACCTGAGTTTGGATTCTCAGAACCCATGTAAAGTCAGTTGCAGTAATATCTATCTGTAATCTAAACATTCTTATAAGGAGATGAGAAAAAGAGACAGGAAAATTGCTAGATCGTCTCAGCCAGCAATCACACAGTGGCACTCAAGGAGAAACTGTCTCAAACAAGGTTACAAGATAGGAACTGACACCAAGCTTTTCAACTGACCTCCACAGGAGCACCTTGGAGCACACATGTTTGCATTCGTACACATACACACACACACACACACCCATACACATAAACCTAAACTTGATTATTAATAAATGTGTGAGTATGCACTATGTGTGTGTGTGTGTACTGATAGAATTTGAATCTTTCTCTAAAGGTTGTGAACTAACAGCTTTGTCCCCAGCCTAATGCACTGTGGTAGTGACACAGTCTTTTGAGAGGTAGGTCCTAGACAAAGATTTTATGGTGTTCTCAAAGGGGCCCAGTGTCTTTTCTTTCCATGTTCCATAAGATAAAAGATTATTCCAAACACAGCCACCTTACCTCCCACGGGCTCAAAGGCAACAGGAACAGCCAATCAGAGTGAAAACTCAAATATTCCATGTGCCTTTATAAGTTGATTGTCTCAGATATTGCCACTATCTGGGAATTAATTGGCACATGTACATTTACAGAGTAAAGGAAATGGGGAAGGAAGTGAAAGAGAAGTGAGAGACCATTACCAGAAAGGGATCTAGACTAAGGCATTAGATGTACCGATCATACAGATCTGTTCCTGCAGCTCTGCCCTTACCAATACCATCTATCTTTTTAAATATAAAAAAAGCTTTGTCCATTTTTTCTCACTCTGCTCACAGGGCCCCTGCTTTACCAAAACACAAGCACAGGCTTTGTGTACTTTTGAACCAAAGGGGGTGTAACTTTGGTCATCAGATGGCCAGTCAAAGGACTTCAGTTCATGCCCTACAGGAAACTTTGACACTTTGAGGAGGTTAAAGTCTCTTTTCAACTTGTCACACAGAGCTATTTTGAAGCCTTTAAGTACAATTTCCACAAGCAATTTCCCAAAGGCTTCTGTGTTGAAACACACACACACACACACACACACACACACACACACACACACCAGGACAAGCAGCTCTAAGTACCTATTAGTCTTCAAACCTGAAATGAATTTCCCCTATACTAAAGAAAGAAAAAGAAAAAGCATGAAGTACATTCAATAAAAATTAGCAAATACATCATGGAGTTCAAAAGCCAAAATTGAGCAAGTTGGTCCCATTTCATGCTACATTGACATGTCTCTATAATTTTATACATGAATGAGACTCTAGAATTTGGAAACCTATGGATATCCAAGCAAGTAAATCTCTTTCATTCATGGGGATCAGGAGCCTATGTCTAACACTCAGACCTTACTAGAAATTTAGGTAGGAGAAGGGTAGGAGAGAGAGAGAGAGAGAGAGAGAGAGAGAGAGAGAGAGAGAGAGAGAACTGAGACTGAATTAAATATCATAATATCACAGCTGATAGGCCTGGTTAAACACAACTCAATTGCATTTTGCCATTACAGGCAAATCTCGGCCGGTGTTTAAATCGCCTAATCTTTCACACAAGCAAGAAAATCAATTATCTGTGCATTGATTTCTACCGTTATCTCCTGGAGAACTCAGGATGTGACTTTTAATAACAATCATAGAGGCAGCAATATGAGCATGGGCCAGCAGACCTGGTCCTCTCCCATTTGGTAGATTTAATGAAACAGTCCTGCATATTGATGTTCCTCTCCAGCATCAAATTTTCCAGCTATTGAATTTCACCCTTTCTCTGCCCTCCCACTTCTTCAAATTTTGAAGGTCATTTTCAATTTCAATCCAGTTTTCAAGGCATTAGCCACCACATCCAACTCTCTGTCAATGGGATATTTAATAAGCGCCCTGATTCCACTATCCAAGAAATTAATGAAATTTCTGAGTCCCACAATAAGGTTTTTTTTTTTTTCAAAGCGCCTTTCCTCCCAACTTCAAATCACAAAGACCCGTTGACAAATACTCTCTATCCGAGCCAGCTGTGTACTTAACAGTGAAATGAGCTAAACCCCATTCTTGTCACTTCTTGATGAATATGACAAGGGAGAGTGGACTTTAAATGCTCTGGGAGGTATGCGAAGAGGTTGAGATGCGTTCATTCGCCCTTATCTGACAGGATGAAGAATAGTAGCCATGTCAGGTAGCAGGCTCAGTCTTTCTGGGTTGTTTTCAATTATTCTTTCTAAAGTCCTTGAAGTCTTATGTGTTCTCTGATCCACCTTCCTTAACATGTTGGAGGAAGCATGCATTTGGAGTCAAACTCATTGGAGGTAAAACCCTATCTCTCTACTATTCGAGAATATGAAAGACAAAAGAAGAGATATTTTCGGGCCGGGCGTGGTGGCGCACGCCTTTAATCCCAGCACTCGGGAGGCAGAGGCAGGAGAATTTCTGAGTTCGAGGCCAGCCTGGTCTACAAAGTGAGTTCCAGGACAGCCAGGGCTATACAGAGAAACCCTGTCTCGAAAAACCAAAAAAAAAAAAAAAAAAGAGAGAGAGATATTTTCCCCCTTATTTTTAACTCCCTGAGCACCAAGGCCCTTATGGTGCCTTATTCTTATACGCTTGTTTATTTGTATGTTTGTGTGTTTGTTTTTCATATATTAAGACAGGATTTTCCTGTGTAGCCGCTGGATGACCTAGAACTCACTCTGTAGACCAGGCTGGCCTCAAACACCTGCCTCTATCTCCAGAGTGCTAGGATTAGAGTCATGTACCACCACCACCTGGCAATTCTTACAAGCTTTTACAGTGTTTCAAGGACTGACAATGTCACTCTCCTTGAGGATAAGCTCAATAAAAACACTCCAGCCTCTTATTTTCTCTCATTTGAAAGGTAGCTTCTATACTATAAAAATCTCTCTGTGGTCATGTGGTAACTGAGCACTTGGATAATAAAGAAGTGAACTAGGAGCTACAGCTGCCCCTCCCCAGAATTTCACACAGCTGCACTCTTTCTGCTTGATTGCTTACACCCTTGGGTGGGGAGAGTCCAGCACTGTGCCTCAGACTTATCCTGTAGTCAATTAGGAAGCCCTTGGATATGATACATGTGGATTATGGGTCTCAGAAGAATTATCTTCACTTCCTCAAGCCTCTTTACCCTTCTGAAAGTGTCCCTTCAAAGTGCCCAGCTTTTAGGACTCCTCTTAAGGGCTACTCAAGATTGGAGCCTTGGCAGCATTCAGCAAAGGATTGTTGTATTATGGTTAGACATATTGAATAGCTGTAATCCAAAAAGTTGAGACAAGGAATGTTTCACATTTTTAATTACTGTGTATTTCAATATTTTTACATAAATATTACAGTTGTTGAGAAGCACTGAAAGTGGGTCCAGAAAGAAAAATTCACTTATGTCTCACATATACCTTATGCACTTACCACAGAGGTAATTGTACATGTTTTTACAGTTTTAAGTTATACTTTTATTTGTTTGCTTTGTTACATGTGTATAGGTGTGAATATGTACAGGCACACATGCCCTCACATGGAGTGGTGATCTCTCTGTGCACTCTCTACTCTCCAGGACAGCTTCAGGCTCCCTTATGGTAAGACATCTTGCTAGCCTTCTCTCTCTCTCTTTCTCTTTCTTTCTTTCTCTCTCTCTCTCTCTCTCTCTCTCTCTCTCTCTCTCTCTCTCTGTGTGTGTGTGTGTGTGTGTGTGTGTGTGTGTGTGTTTGGGGGTTCTCAACAGTTATTAGTTAGAGTTACTAAGATGAAATACCAAAAACAAAAGCAACTTGGAGAGGAGAGAAAAGGTTTTTTTAGCTTACATATCCCAAATCTCAGTCCATTGATAGAAGCCAATGCAGGAACTCAACTGGGTAGGAGTCTGGAGGCAGGACCTGATGCAGAAACCACGGAGTAGTGCTGTTATCCTGTCTACTGTCTTGCTCCTCATGACTTCCTCAGCCTTTTTTTTTTTTTTAATAGAATTCAGGTCCACCAGACCAGAGGATGGGCCCTCCTTCTTCAATCCTTAATTATGAAGTTACCCTACAGTTGATATATATGTATGTATTACACACAGGTAACTCTGTGTGTGTGTGTGTGTGTGTGTGTGTGTGTGTGTAAAAGGATGCACCTATGTTCTGCTTGTTTCTTGCCCACAGACAATGATTTCCTATAATCCTCACTTCCCTCCTTCTTGCTGTTTATACGATACCCTCCTGCAAAGGTGAACCAGACTAATTTTACTTATTTTTAAAAACTGATCCAAGAACAGTGTGTATCACATAATAAATACATACTAAAAATATGTTAGCTATGTGAGGGATGAATGAATAAAGGTGTGCCTCTTTGATTCATGCCATAGATTGAGTCAGACCTGAGGCAACTGTTCACTGATCTCACCCAAATTATTAACAATACCACATCTGCCTCCTTTACAAAGCTTTCTGATTCTCTAACAGTTTCACTTGAGCCGACATTGGGGCTACCTCCATGCCATGATTTGTTTTATGAAATCCTGCAAATCTTCACATGAAAAAAGAGTTGTGATTGTCACACCCTCATCTGAGATCTTCTAAAGAAAAGAATGAAAACAGTGCCTAGGGAAATCCAGGAGTACGGATGTAAATACCTATGCCACCTATGTACCAGATGCCCTTGAAGAGCGGCATCATATTCCAAGGACATCGTTAGATGCATAAAGATACAGACAAAAGACTCCTTGTTGTGTGTCATGATTGTGAGAAGTGATCTAAGTTCAAATACAAATATAGGAAGTACATGATTTATGTCCATGAACCATGTCGATTCTGAAATAGCCATTGCCAAGTTACAGTGGAATACTCCATGCACAAGCCTGAAAACCCAATCCTCAGAACCATATAAAGGGAGAAGGAGAGAACTGACTCCATAGTGCTATCCTCCAACAGCCACAGGTACACACACCATGGCAAAGGCATTCACACACAAAATTCGTTATAAACTGTAACGTCCTCCAGTAAAATATAAGAAGGGATTTTTCAGATATGTGGTTAAATGGGGAAATCTAATAAAAGTTCTATCTAGTCAACACTAATATGATACTAAAGTGAATTTGAAAACATCCCCCTAGGCAAGGAACACAGAATTCCAGAAGGTGGGGAAGAATGACTGTGTGTGTTTCGGTGTGTGGACTCTTGTAATCTCTGGTCCTGGAAAAACCCTTGAAGTAAATGAAACTTGCTATGAAACCCAGAAATGCTTAAGCAAATTACCTAACTCTTAAAAAAGAACATACCACATTCAGAAAAAATAAATAAATACAAATAAAGTTTAATCCAGAATATCTCTAATCCCACTGCCAAACAACTAAAGCAACATCCTGCAAGATGAGAAGTTCCTCTGTGGAGAAACTGACTCAAAAGTAATCTACATATTGTAAGGCTAAAGGGAACATCTTAAAAGCACGTGAGTTAAATTCTGAACCCCGCCTGACTCACTGCATTTTCTTCCCAAAACAAGTCTCCAGCTCGCTCTAGCTCCATCCTAGGGCGCCACTCGACATTAAGCTCCTTCAATATTATTTTGATTGACAAATTTCAGGTTTAAACAAGATTATCTGAGGGAACGTTTGATCTATCAAAGAAAAATAAATGTCATAATTGCATGATAGAACTCTCTAAAAGCAATTGCTATCCTCTCTGTTAAGGTCATCTTTTCTGGGACTGGGTCTTCAGAATTTCTACTTAAAATCATTGCTCTTTGTTATTGTAAGCCTAATGCTTAGTGACTGAGCCATCTCGCCAGCCCCTAAAACCTCGAATGTTGATATTAAATTTTTCATTACCTGCTTCAGTGGCAAAACAACACTTCTTAGAATAAAGTCCATAATTTATAATTCTCAATAAACTTTGTCTGTCATTTCCCAGTTGGGTTGCATTGAAGTCATTTGGTGAGTTGACTTTACTGTAAAGGTTCTCACTGTGAGAATAGTGAGGCTGGAGGACTTACCCTATTCTCTCCCAAATTCTTAGCCAATATGTGAATCAGGAACTTGACAAGCCTTTAAAAGTAAACACCTACAGCCCTGTCCAAAACACTCTGAATCTCCCACCTCCCAGAAGTACCACCCTGGAGACTGAGCCTTTAACTCACAGTTCTTTATAGAATAACCAATATCCAGAATATTGCGGTACCCATGATGCAGGCACTTCAATATTATCTCTACTTTCATAACTAAGAAAACCTAGGTGTGTAGAGATGTAGCCACTTGCCCAGTATTTAAGCCCACACTCTAACTTACTACAACACACTTCCTTATCATGATCTATCTGTTAGCTTGTGTCCTCTAAACTACAGAGACCAAGATTGCTTTCAACTTTGAGAAGGTTTGACCTTCTAAACATTCTAACTGTTTTGACATTTCAGATCTTAGTGAAATGAGCCCAGCTTCACTCCTCGGATTTGCATGTAGATTTCTTAGAAAATGCCCCAGGGAAACAGCTCAGTCTGTAAGGAGGTGGAACATGATAAATGATGACAGTCTAATGGGAAGTGCCTGACAGGGGCTGAAAACCCTCAACTGATTCTGCTTGACTTGTGGTTTGACCTGAAGGCAGGCGCTACACCTTTGACCTTGCTGGTCAATGCCCTGCCTATTTCTGCTTTAATAAATAGTCATTTTCTCTGTTTCCGCAAAATATAGAGAGGGCATTTTGAGGACAGTGCACAAAATTCTTCATGATTTTTAGACAATTTAACTAGAAAAAATTAGTAGTAGCTTGGATCTCTCTCTCTCTCTCTCTCTCTCTCTCTCTCTCTTTCTCTCTCTCTCTCCTTTCTGTCTCCCCCCCCCAACACACACACACATGCACACACATACACAAGGTGTCATAAAAACTCCCATTGCACCACACAATCAACATGTTTAGTGATTAATTGTCTAAGGCTGAAAAAGTATGTGCAAAGTATGACAGTTTGTCTTTTATTTACCTTCTATGAAGACAGCCATGGGCAACTGTGGGTATGTGTGCTGCTCTGGTCTCATGTAAGACAATAGACATGATTTAGAATTGAATCAACTTTTCTTTCAAGTCATAGTTTGAAAAATTCTGATTTTGAGTTTTTGATGAGTAAAAATAAGATGTGCTATGTAATACGTTTCAATAGTCTTCTCAGTTGTTAGAAAAAATCATTATTAAAATATGAACAAAATCATCTTTCATTCTTCAAACACCCTATCTTTCACTTACTTTTAGATTCTCCAGATGTTTTATAAGAAGCATGAATTAACTTCAGAGTCGGCCAGCTTACCCACAATGGATAAGCTTGTGTGGAGACTATGTGGATCCTTCTTCAGCCCTCTGTCAGCACCTCCTTAGCTATTGTCAGATTCCACCTTTAAGTATCTGTCTGTGGCCTCTAAACAGAATTTTCAGGGCTTTTAAAAGTATTTTGTGTGACACACTGCCAAATCAGAGAGAAGATGTAATAATTGTGGACCTAGCCTTCAACTCATCATGTTGATGTCAGTAAGAGTTGGTGAAACAGCAGGCTGACCATAGGGAGGGACGAGGCACTGGGCCTTAAGTATAATGCACAGCTAGAAAGTAAGTGCTCCTCATCAGAGCTAGACTTTTTGAAGACTTTCCCTGAGCTCTGGCCTCATTGGCCTTTCAACTAGACTCAATGGCAGGCATGACACGGCTATATCATTCCATAGGTAGAAAAAATGAGGGGTCTGAACCTGGGGAAGTTTGCACAAGATTAGAGAGTCAATCAAGTAAGGTCAGCATTTGGATCCATCTCTGCAAGACTTCAAAGGCTCCTTCACTTACTTTCTGCTCAATGTTGCATCAGGCCAGTCCATTCTTTCATGACAAGAGCCAGTGAGCTAGCTGGACCCTAAACTGGGTTCAAAATACTGGTGCAGGGCTGTCTATCATCTCCCCACATCATGAAGATGGGATGGGCAGCTAGATAGCTACAGGCAATGAGTTAACACTGAGCAGTGACAAACTGCCATAACCATGAGGTGATGTCCACAGACAGATGACTGCATCAAATTAAAGTAAGACCATGAGCAAAAGGGACAAAGTCTATAGAAAAAAAATGATAAAATATATCCTCTGTGTATACACAAGTGTGTACTATTAGTTTTCTTCTACAAATAAAATGTAGAATTAAGTGCTAAGTTGGGGAGCTCAATGATGTGGCAGAATGAGGAGCGTTTGATAATTGAGAAAAAGATTTACACATTTTTCCAGTGTTTTCTGGATGCCAGGTTCATTTCATATTAGCTGCATTGAAACTGAAGCAACTATTTCAGGGTATGTGTGGGGAGGGGTAGTATGACCCCCAGAAGATCATACAAACTGAAGAGGACTGAAGAGAGTGTATGAGCTGAAAGGGGTTGTGGTAGTCCTTAGAATCACACTGTCTTGGTGTGTCCTAGTTTAGTCTCCGTTGTTATTATAAAACACTCTGCCTTGAAACCAACTTACAGGAGAATGGGCTTAATTTTCAGTTTACAATTGCAGGTTATAATTCCTCATTGAGGGGAAGTCAATATGACAGAGACTTTCACATCCACTGTCAAGAGGAGATGTGCAGGCACCTGTGCTCACTGCCTACTGTGCTCAACTTCATTTCTCCACTGTGGTACAATTCAGGAACCCCTATGAAGGAATAATGCTACATACTGGGATGAGTCTTCCCTCATAAATTAATTAATGCAATCACTATGGACATACCCTCAGGCCAACATGAGCTAGACAATCCTTCATGAACATCCTTTTCTAGGTTATTCAAAGTTGTGCCAAATTTACAATGCTCCTGTTAAAATTCAAAGTCTAAGTTACCATGTATTTTTTGTCAGGATTCTCCAGAGAGCAGAACCAAAGGGGTGTGTGTGTGTGTGTGTGTGTGTGTGTGTGTGTGTGTGCATAAGTACGTGTAGTGTGAAGAAGAAGTGAAGGACAGTGAAATCAAGAGGAGAGAGACTACGTCACACAATCTTGAGATTGTGGGAAATAGTGAATCTGAATTCAATAGTACATGTTACCAAGACAGCTGTTACTCATCAACCCCCCAAAAAGGCTAAAATAGATTTCTTCTTTCCTCTTGAGATTTTTTTTTCTCTTCAAGAGTCCAACTGACTGGATAAAACCCACTCACGTTAGAGAGATGGTCTTAGTGTAGTCTTCTGATTTACATACAGATGTCATCTAACAACAGCTAACACCACTGCACTATCTAGAATGGGTTTTGTGTTAATGTCTGGCTGTCATGAGCTACTCATGTTGACACATAGAACTCATGATCACACTATGTAGATGTTCATAAATAATGTGAGCATACAGACCTTGTTTTCAACAGAGACTAACAGGAGGAGCTTCTGTTTCCATGAGCTGAGCCTGACTCCTGGGAAGCACTCAACAGTGTATTAATCTTTTTCTAAACTATCAAACTATCTTCATTCAGCCACATCACTGAGCCCCTAGACTTAGTACTTAATTTAAGATTTTATTTCTAGAACAAAACTATTAGAATACGGTCCCTACTTCAGAGAACACACAGTCTAATCAGGAGAAATATCACCAGCCATATGTAAACAATGATAAATTGTACACAAGAAATGTTCAGGTGAAGCTGTTGGTTGGGGTGCTAGTAGTATCAGGTAAAGCTTTCCTGAGGGGGAGAGGGAGGAGGAGGAGGAAGAGATAGAGGAAGAGGGGAGGTAGGAGGGGAGGAGGGGAGGAGAGGAGTAGGGGGAATTCAGGGTTTCTGATATGTATAAAGAATGGGTAGAAAACAATGATAAAGACAGGACAAGAGGGTAGAGAAGGCACAGTCTTGTCCAACAATAATCATGGGTTGAGGATGGGCTCTGACCTGAAAGGGAAACGACACAGAACAGCACAGATAGAAAAACATAGGATAGGGCTTTGAAAAGCCAGCATGAATATGAAGACAGAGCCTGGGCTGAGTTCCCAAAATAGCAATGACCAACCAGCACATGGCTCCACTGACAGCCTGTTTAGAATTCTACACTGCATGAGTGTCAGCCCATTTCGATAACTCCCTGTGTCCTAATGAGCATCATTTGTAAAACATTTGAATAAGGCTGTTCTTCAGCTCGGGAAAGCATGAAAAGGTGAATATGAACACATTCACACTGAGGTCTCCCAAAGGACTTGGTATACAGTCTTCTTCAAGGAACAAATCTTGTTCCATTGTAACTGCCTCTGTTTACATGTTCACATTTCCCACCAGACACAAACTTCTCCAGTGTATCTGAGTTTTCAATTCCAGGAGGACAAACAAGAATCCTATTCATCTAGGTTAGAGTGCCGTTTATCATGGGGCTGTAGCTGCGGCATGGACTCTAACAGGAGGAGGCCAGCCACTTCTCACCAGGATTGCTCTCCTCGTGCTTTCTCCCAGTGACTCTGCACATTCATATAGGCCAAGCCCTTGGCCTAAGTTCCTCCTGCCTTATAAGTAGAAAAACACACCGCCTAAGCTTAGTAAAGGTGTCACTACAGAAATAGAAATTTAAGGAGACCAAAATGGAACTTTTTTCACTCTTTTAAAAGAACTACCAGTCAGAATGGCTAAGATCAAAAGCTCAGGTGACAGCAGATGCTGTCAGGAGGATTTGGAGAAAGACAAACACTCCTCCATTGCTGGTGCAAACTGGTACAACTACTCTGGAAATCAGTCTAGTGGTTCCTCGGAAAATTGGACATAGTACTACCTGAGGACCCAGCTATACCACTCCAGTGAATATTTTCAAAAGATGCTCCAACATATAACAAGGACACATGCTCCACTATATTTATAGTAGCCTTAATTATAATAGCCAGAAGCTGGAAAGAACCCAGATGTCCCTCAACAGAAGAATGGATACAGAAAAAAATGTGGCACATTTACACTATGGAGTACTACCCAGCTATTAAAAACAATTGTTTTGCAGGCAAATGAATGGAACTTGAAAATATCATCCCAAATGACATAACCCAGTCACAAAAGAAGACACATGGTATGTACTCACTGATATATGGATATTAGCCAAAAAGGAGCTTGGAATACCCACGATACAACTCACAGACCATATGAAACCCAAAAAGAAAGAAGATCACACCAAAGTGTGGATGCTATAGTACTACTCAGTAGGGAGAGGGGAATAACCCCTAGGAAGTAGAGTGAGAGGGAGATCTGGGAGGAAGAGAGGAGGGGGAGGGTAAGGGGGAGGCAGTTCAGATATGGGAGGAGATGGGGGAATAGTACAGAGGGTCAGGAATTTGAAAGTAGGTATGTAGCAGTGGGGGAGGGGGGACTGGGGGGTAGTAACTAGAAAGTCTCAGATGCCAGGGACCCAAGAGTTTCCGAGGACCCAACAGGGATGTCATTAGCCAAAATTGCCAACAAAGGGAAAAGAGAACCTTTAGAGACCATATCTAATGGATAGACACGGCCCTCAGTTGAGGGATGGAGACACCCACTCACATCAAAAATATTAATCCAGAATTCCTCCTGTCAAAAGGAAAAGCAGGGACAAGGTAGAGAAGAACTAAAGGGAAAGCTATCCAGAGACTGCTCCACATAGGAATCCATCCCATCTACAGACACCAAACCCAGACACTGTTGTGGATGCCAAGAAGTGCTGTCTCCTGAGAGCCGCTGCCAGAGCTAAACCAATGCAGATGTGGATGTACACAGCCAAACATTGGACTGAGCATGGGGACCCCAATTAGAAGTTAGGGCAAGGATTGTAAGAGCTGAAGTGGTTTGCAACCCCATAGGAAGAACAACAATATCAACCAACCTGAACCCCCAGAGCTCCCAGGGACCAAACCACCAACCAAAGAGTACATGGGTGGTTGGGGAGGGAACCATGGATCCAGCTGGATATGTAGCAGAGGATTGCCTTATCTGGGATTACTAGGAGGTGATCCCCTTGGTCCTGTGGAGGCTTGATGACACAGAATAAGGGAATGCTAGGCTGCTGAGGCAGGAGTTGGGTGGGTATGTGGGGGAGGAAGCACCCTCACAAAGGCAGGGGGAGTGAGGAGGGGACAGGGGGCTTGTGGAGGGGAAACTGGGAAGGATGATAACATTTGAAATGTAAATAAATAAAATAACCAATAAAAAAGAGAGAGAGAGAACTATTCCTGGCATCTGTAATAGGGTCTAGGTTTGGTGTCTGCAGATGGGATAGATCCCTATGTAGGGTAGTCTCTGGATGGCCTTTTCTTCAGTCTCTGCTCCACTCTTTGTCCCTGCTTTTCCTTTTGACAGGAGAAATTCTGGATTAATATTTTTGAGATGGGTGGGTGGCCCCATCCCTCAACCAGGAGCCATGCCTCTTGACTGGATATGGTCTCTACAGGTTCTATCTCCCCTTTGTTGGGTATTTTGGCTAATGTCATCCCCGTGGGTCCTGGGAACCTCTTGGATAACTGGCATCTAGGACTTTCCGTACCCAGTTCCTATCCACTACTGCTACACACCCTGACCCTCTGTACTTCTCCTCCCACCCCTATTGCCCTCTTTTTTCCTCCCCCCCTCCCAGGTCCCTCCTTCCTTCTACCTCTCAAAGTGCTTGCTGACAGGAGCCTGATAGAGCTGTCCCCAGAGAGCCTCTGCCATAGCCTGAAAAATACAGTTACAGAAGCAAGCAGCCAACTATCAGACTGAGCACAGGGACCCCAATGGAGGAGTTAGAGAAAGGATTGACGGAGCTAAGGGGGTTTGTAACCCCATAGGAAAAACAATAATATCAAAAAACCAGACCTCCCAAAGCTCCCAGGGACTAAACCACCAACCAAAGAGTAAACATGGATGGACCCATGGCTCCAGCTGCATATGTTGCAGAGGATTACCTTATCTGGCATCAATGGGAGAGGAGCCCATTGGTCCTATGGAGGCTAGATGGCCCATTGTAGGGGAATGTCAGGGTACTGAGGCAGGAGTGGGTGAGTGGAGATCACCCTCATAGGAGCAGGGGGAGGGCATAGGGGGGTTGTGGAGGGGAAACAGGGAAGAGGGATAACATTTGAAATGTAAATAAATAAAATAATCAATAAAAAAAAAAACAAAAACAAAAAAGAGCTATTCAATTCTTAAGTGATTTCAAAGAACTGGACTTTGAAGAATTTTTTTTTTTATCCTACTGATTCAAGTCCAAAAAATAAAATTGATTTAAGAGACTAGGAAGATGGCACAATTGGCAAGTGGATCTCCAGCACCCACACAAAAAGCAAGACACAGCAATGTGTGTCTGTAATTCTAGCACTGGAAGGACAGTGAATGTAGCTTCTACAGGGCTACTTGACCATCCAGCTTAGCTGAATTGATGAACTCCATATATTTCTAGTCTCCACCAGTACATTTGCACACATGCACACACATCTATATGTATGTACCATGTACACATGAACATATAAACACAGCACTTGATCTCAAGTGTACACACAAATTAATTTAAGACTCAGGGTTGGTCTAGGGGATGTGGCTCAGTAGTAGAATACTTGTTTAGTATGTACAAGGACCTTAGTTGATCCCAAGCACTAGATAGACATAGGGGAGAGAGAGACAGAAAGAGGAGAGGAGAAGGAAGGAGGGAGAGAGAAAGAAAGAGAGGGTGGGGACAGGGACAGAGGCAGGGAGATTACAAGACTCACTGTTGTTTTCTTTCAACAAAAATCTTAAGCACTCAGGAGACAGGGGTAGGCAGATATCTATGACTTAGGGGGATAACATGGCCTACATAAACCTCCAAGAGAGCCATGGCACAATAGGAAAACCCTGCCTGAAGAAGGAAGGAAAAGGAGGAGGAGGAGGAGGAGGAGGAGGAAAAGAGGAAGGAAGGAGGAGGAGGAAAAGAGGAAGGAAGGAAGGAAGGAAGGAAGGAAGGAAGGAAGGAAGGAAGGAAGGAAGGAATCTTTAGTTTAAAAAGACAAACAATATGAAGAAAAACCAGAGACTTGAACCTGAAGCTTTAAAAATAAGTATATTTATTTATATTTCAATATTTATGAGATGGAATAAACTATAAAAGTATGAAATCTAAGAAAAGGATTATAATCAAAATTGTTTATGAGAGCTCTTTCTAAAACAAAATAAAATGATTAAAACAATGTTATGGCATTAGGAAATAGTAGAGTGTGTCTTTCTGAGTATAAGTGATAATGCCTTTTGCTTCTTAATGATTCCAGGTTACAGAGGTCTTTGGGCTGTCAGATCTTCAAGCTACAGTTCTACCTGGTGTTGAAGTGCAAGCTGAATTCTGTCTCAATGCATCAACATTCCTGTTTCTTTTCCAATCCCAGGAGGTAAACCAAACACCCCTTATTTCAGTCAGATTTCTATTCCAATTGAATCAGCTGTAAGGAGGTGCTCCAAAGGGCATATGAGGAATTTAGTCTAAGGTAGAGAATGTAGTGTTTGGTTATGCATCTCCATAAAGCAACTCATTATAGAACTCTGTTAGAGCTGGTTGAATGAATGCTACTGAAATAAGCAAAGGCAAATCAACAGGGCCAAGTTGGCACAAAAATGAAAGAATGAAAATAACTAATCAGTCAAAGAAGGTGGAGTTGCAGAGTGAGAAGGTTTCCTTCAACTGAAAATACTTAACTTTCACAACTAAAGACATAAGTTTCACAGATTTGTGTATACTACTATCACAGAAAACATCCCGCATTTGAGGAAGTTTAGCTAACATTTCTTGGAATACACATCTGTTCCATAGCTATTGAAGATATCAGCAGATCAACAAATGATAAGACAGAAGTGTTCCAAATCACCTGTACAGCTGGTCAGTTATCAAAACCTACCCCTTCCAGCCATGAATTAATCTCTATAGATTTATCAGAGGAACTGGATATTTGCTGCAATTTCCTATAGCTATTCTTAATTGGTTACCTGTTTAACATCCAACGAGGAGAATTGTAAATGTCTAAATGCAACATATTTTTCCATGGTTAGAAATCTGTGTGGCATGCAGAGAAAATTCTCTATGATTGCATGCCAAGTCAGGGTCCTCTGAATAAGTGGTTCCCTTGTTATCACACTGGGCCTTGTGGTGTTGAAAAGTGATGTTTTGTTTTAATTGGTTGACAACCATGCGTTTACTCAACGACTTTGAGTAGTTGGCATTCTCATCCCCTTTTCATCCTCTCCCTCTCCCTGAAACACTTCTTCCCAAGTCCCCATCCTATTCTCTTCCTGTCTTGACTCTGGGTGTGGCCAGAGTTTAAATGGCATGCCCTACCCGAGTGTGGGTAGGAAGCTATTTACAGTTATTAAAAGCAGCATGGCGACACTGCTGAAAAAGATAAGAGCCCAATATTGACTCAGGAAAAAAATAAGAGGTCATGGTGGGGATATTGCTGGAAGCTCAAAGAAAAGGAAAGAAGTGAGTCTGGGAGTCTGGGAGTCTGGGAGTCTGGGTGTTCCACACTATGGGAAGGTTAAATACCAGAGCCAAACTCCTGTTCTATTTTTATCATTGGAATTTCTAAAGAAAACATTTATTGAATAAAGAAAAACTTTTATCTTTTAAAATAACTTATTTTTATTCTTTACATACATTACATCCCAATGACAATGTCCCCTATATCCAATCGTCCCAGACCCCTCCCATATATCCTCTCACCTAGATCCACTCCTCCTTCATTTCCCTTCAAATAAAACAGAGCCGACCTCCCAGGGCTATCAACCAAACATGGCACAGCAAAGTACAATAAGACTAGGCATAAGCCCTCATATCATGACCCTGTAGGAGGGAAATTGTCCCGAGCACAGGTAAAAGCATCAGAGATACCTTACTTCCACTGTTAAGGGTCCCTCAAGAACACCAAGCTATACAACCATAAGGTATATGTAGAGGACCTAGTTCAAACCCATACATTGCCCACAATTATTGATTCAGTTTCTGTGAGCCCCTATAAGCCCTGCTTAGATGAGTCAGTGGGAAGAGTACTCATGATATCCTCAAAACCTCTGGCTCCTAGATTTCTTCCTCCCCTCTTCTGTGAGCTTACCCTAGGTTCACCTAGTGATTGGCTGTGGGTCTTTGCATTTTGGTGCATGATGCCTCTCAGATGACGCTATGTGAGTGCCCAATGACTGCTACAAATTAAGACCTACATGAAGCCACCCCTGACCCAGCATAGATGATCAGGTACCAGAGACTAGGCAGCCCAAAGACCCAGGATAGATAGATCCAAATATGACTGGCAATAAAAGTCAATGAAGTGATTCGGAATGATAGTCCACTATACTAATCACTGTCACTATTACATAGCCTAAGGATTCCTGGGTATTAGCTCACCCTGCTGAACAAATTTCCTGCAGACCAACTTTCATAAATTAATGCTGTTAATTAAATTAATGATTTCATAGAATTTCTGATTTGATTCAAATACTTTTAGAAAGACACTTTTTTATTTATTTTATTAGATATTTTCTTTATTTACATTTTAAATGATATCCTGAAAGGTCCTATACCCTCCCTCAGCCCTGCTCCCCTACCCACCCACTCCCACTTCTTGACCTTGGAGTTCCCCTTTAGTGGGGCATATAAAGTTTGCAATACCTAGTGGCCCAATGATGGCCACTAGGCCATCTTCTGCTACATATGCAGCTAGAGACACACGAGCTCTGGGGATACTGGTTAGTTCATATTGTTGTTCCACTTATAGGGTTGCAGACCCCTTCAGCTCCTTGGGTACTTTCTCTAGCTCCTCCACAGGGTACCCTGTGTTCCATCCTATAGATGACTGTGAGCATCCACTTCTGTATTTGCCAGGCACTGGCATAGCCTCATACGACACAGCTATATCAGGGTCCCTTCCGCAAAATCTTGCTGGCATATGCAATAGTGTCTGCGTTTGGTGGCTGATTATGGGATTGATCCCAGAACTTGTTCCAACTGATAATAATGCTCCACTATGTTCATAGCAGCCTTATTTATAATAGCCAGAAGCTGGAAAGAGCCCAGATGTCCCTCAACAGAGGAATGGACACAGAAAACGTGGTACATTTACACAATGGAGTACTACTCAGCTATTAAAAATCATGAATTTATGAAATTCTTGGGCAAGAATGGGTGCATCTGGAGGATATCATCCTTAGTGAGGTAACCTAACCACAAAAGAAGTCACTAGGTACGCACTCACTGATAAGTGGATATTAGCCCAGAAACTTAGAATACCTAAGATACAATTTGCAAAACACAAGAAAATCAAGAAGGAAGACCAACATGTGGATACTTCATTCCTCCTTAGAATAGGGAACAAAATACCCATGAAAGGAGTTACAGAGACAAAGTTTGGAGCTAAGATAAAAGAATGGACTATCTAGAAAGACAATTTTAAGAGATGATTTTAGTTGTTTTGCTAGAAAGATATAATATAGTTAGGATCAAAAATATAGTATACCCACTCCTTATAAATAGTAAGTAAAGGCAGCATAATATGAAATACAATGAACTTTCATAGTTGCACTACAAAAGAGATACAGGATCGTGACAAATTTGTGTTCAAGGAAAAATATCCAAGACCAAGTTTGAAGCCACAGATGTACACTAAGATAATGAAGGGACATGTTAAAAACTGTGGCTTTGAACTTATAAAATTACAGAATGAAACACTGCTTTGAACTTGTTATTGATATCCTTCTGTTAATCCTCTTTTATATAACATTTTATCTATGGGATAATTCCTTCTGACATAGAGAACATTTTGGCTAAAAGTTACAAAAGGCTCAAAGCAATAAAGAAATGTGATGGTGCTGGCTCAACTGGCAGTTAGCACATTGAAAAGGCAAATCGATCCATTCTTATTTCCTTGTCCAAAGCTCAAGAGCAAGTGGATCAAGGAACTAGACATAGAACCAGATACACTGAAACTTATAGAAGAGAATGTGAGGAAGAACCTTGAACGTATGTGCACAGGGGAAAAAATCCTGAATAGAACACCAATGGTATGTGATGTAAGATCAAGAATCAACAAACGGGACCTCATAAAATTACAAATCTTCTGTAAGTCAAAGGACACTGTCAATAAGACAAAAAGCCCACGAACAGATTTGGAAAAGATCTTCACCAAATCTACATCTGATGGGGGGGGGCGAATATCCCATATATACAAAAACTCAGGAAGTTAGACTCCAGAGAAACAAATAACACTATTAAAAAATGGGGTACAGAGCTAAATAAAGAATTCTCAACTGAGGAATTCTGAATGGCAGAGAAGGACCTAAAAATATGTTCAAAATCCTTAGTCATCAGGGAAATGCAAATCAAAACAACCTTGAGATTTCATCTCACACCAGTCAGAATGGCTAAGATAAAAAACTCAGGTGACAGCATGTACTGGTGAAGATGTGAAGAGGAACACTCCTCCATTACTGGTGGGATTGCCAGCTGGTTCAACTACTGTGGAAAGCATGTGTCCACTTAGCAAAATAATAGTAGTAGGTTTCACCCTAAGGTTGATGACCTATCAAGCACAAGCTTTTGGCCCAATAATGGAGACAGGTCCAGGTTTTGTCTTTTAGAGGAATATTTCAATCCAGTCAGAAAATGGTCAAGTATTCTCCTAATGTTTTCACTGCCCCGCCAGATGCGTCTTTTCAGGGTTTCGTTATTGTAAATCTCAGGGTTCACAGCTGGTATGATTAATGGTTATTTTCTCCTATGGTAGTACTACACATAGCACCTTCCAGAATTATGAAAGGTAGCCAATAGGGGTGAATCTTCTAGTCCAGGAGTATCTTGATTTCTCCATCTTCTATGACTCAAGTAAGTGGTATCCTCAGAAGCAGGAATTTATCATCATTGGGGGCGGTGGGATGTCAGGTGATCCAAAAGCAATAGCAGTAACTTGTAATGGTCTCTCTGACCCCCCACTGGTGACATCTCCAAAAGAACTAACCCATTCCCAGCACAAGTATGTAGTTTTTTTTTTTCATTTGAGCCTCTGTTTTCCTGTCTGTAAATGCCTGTTTCATAGCGCTCGTCATCATGCACAGAGTAAGACGGACTCTACCTTTCCTTCACTCATCTCAAGTCTATAAAGGCAGCAGCTGTATCTGGTGTTTGTTGTTTTATCATCACCCAGCCTTTGTTCAATAAATAATTACAGAGTTCTTCATGTGTATTGGGCTCTGAGATGACTACAACCACAGGCACAGGTGCTTAACCCAGCACTTAGAAGAATCAATGCTCATAAAATGTTGTTCAATGGTTGCAGCTAAGGTAAGTAGCTAGATTATAACGGGTGCACAGATAGGCAAGCCATAAAGGATGCACTTTGTGGAATAACCGTGGCAGCCTATTATGTAACAAGAATGCAGATCCAGTGGGAAAGCTGAAGCTAAATCGTTCCAGGTGAGTTGGAGGACCAGTGTGGTCTCTAGCTTCTCAGGAGCATGACTGGGAAGTGGTATCTTTCTGTGCCTTCTCGGGGGCATGAATGGGAAGTGGTATCTTTCCCATTCAGGGAGAGGGAACATTCCTTATTTTGAGTTTCCACTTCACATTTTCTATCCTGTGAAATATTTCTCAGATCAGACCAGACACCTGAAGGGATAAACATAGACATCTATTAACATACCCAGGTGAAATGCAAAAGCATTTCACACCCATCCAGGTGCCCTGCATGAACAGCTGAGGGGATAACAGCTGGGCATCTGATGTAAACTCTACAGATACAGGACAGAAAACCACCCATAGTGATAGAGAAAAACTTGTGGGCTGAGATTCCTATACAAGCAGACATAAAGAAAGAAGAGGCTGTGCCTTGGCATGACTGAAAAGGTCTGGACAAACTCTGGGAAAGGCTTGACTATAATTCATTTCCTATAACCAAGCCTTACACAGTCATTCTTAGAGAATAAATTGCAACCTGCTTTATTGCCTACACACAAATGACCTCTGAGAGCTATTTTATACTTGCACCCTAGTATCCCACTTCTTATTTCCAGTTGCTTATCAATCTTTTGACATTTGTAAGCAGCTAACATATGTCAAATCTTACCTAAACCCCAGGAATTATTAAATACCTTGCATGCATTATTATACTCTTTCCTCATAAGAAATCATAATATAAATAGCATCCTTATACTGCTTGACATAGCCAGAAAGAGGGACCTAACATCACTCAGTAAGAACTGTGGGCTTGGATCTCAAGGAGACTTCAAAGTACATATTCCACACTTCACGGTACCATCACTAACATTAATCTGTAGAAGGAAAACTATTACACTAAGAGGAATTGTTGGCAAAGTAGTTCCACAAGGGTAAAACATTAAACATTTTTCTCACTCTACTCAATTTTGCTACAGTTGAATGAAAACAACCACACAGGTAATAGATAAACAAGTAGGTGTGGTCATGTGTCAAGCAAAAGTCAATTACAGAGAGGCAGTGGGATTATTCAATACCCAGGCAGACATTTAGACCTGACATTTTTGTAAATCTGGGGTGTATAATTATAATGCATAGGCTAACATGTACATACAGATAACATTATATGGACTGAGCAGGTTATATTTTTATATTTAAGAATACACACTCGCATATGTGGTATATGCACTGGTTGGTGTGTGTGTGTGTGTGTGTGTGTGTGTGTGTGTGTGTACACGCACCTATGGGCATGTGGAGGCTAGAGGTTGATATCAGGTGTCTTCCTCCTTTGCTCTCAACCTTACCTCTGAAGCAGAGTCTCTCACTGTGCCTAGAGCTCATGGATTCTGCTAGGCTGTCTCTCAGGAATCTTCTCATCTCCAGCCCCCTCCCTCACCCATCACAGTCACACTGCCTGACAGAATTGGGGATGTGAACTCAGAGCCTCATGCTGGCACAGCAAGCACTTAACTGATGGATCAGTTTTCCTGCCTCCAAACTTCTCTTTGCATAAGCTATTATGTAATACAGTAGCTGAAACCTGACTTGAGATATTTGGGCAGAGCATGACTGTCAGGAACTCACTATGCATCTGGCATTGAGAAGAAGGAAGAACCCAAAGCCCTCAATTTCTCACTGGTAGACCACTGTGCCCTAACATGGCCTCAGTCACTGCCATCTCTTACCTTCCTTTGAAATGTCCTCTGAACCCATACCATATACACTTTACTTAGGTCCCGTCTTCCTTCACTGGATCTATCCCTGAAGGTGGATGAAAGCTAGTAAGACTGAAGCAGAAAACAATATAGAAAAAAAAATAACTGGAGAGTTAATTCTGCTGTGGGAGTGATCACATTTAGAAGGTACATGCACATTTGCCATTCATGCGTAATGACCACTCGACACAATAACTACTTGAATATCGATCCAGAGATAAGAACTTGTATTTGATTACAATGAGCCACGTTCAGTGCCCTAAGCTGTCACAGTCTGTTGCACATGAAGCATGAATGTATCTGCTCACAATTAAGTACAGTGACAGAGAGCATCAGTCCTCATCCCAAGATTTCTACTGCATTCTCACAAAATCCATATCATATCCACATTAATAAAAGAGCAAATGGTCTTAGTGTAGAGTAGAACATTGTGGTGTTAGCTGAACATTGTGGTGTTAGTGGAACACTCAGCTTGGAGTTAGGCTATTAATTGCAAACCATTCATCAATGTGTCAGGCACCAGTAGTAAACAGATTGCATAAATTATCTCCTATTAACCTCAATGGTTAATAGGATATAATTGAGGATAGTACTTTGAGATGGGAGTACTATCATTAGTTTCAAGTCACAATGAAGAAACTGAGGCCTAGTCTCAGTAAGGTTTTCTTTGCTACTGCAACCATGACCATGCAATGCTTTGCTCTTACCTCTCCACAAGAAAAATCATCATGCCTTCAGAAACTGACAGATTTTAAAATTTTTCATGCCTTCTTGTCACAAGATCAGCGCCCTACATAAACCAGACAGGGACCCCTCTGGGAACAACATGTCACCACTCCATCATGGTGGAGAGATGGAAAAAGATCAGCAGCATGCCAGCCAGCCACTGGGGCTCTCTTTCATGGTCACAAAAACAAGAAAAGAAGCAGTTAGAGGCAGATAAGTGGATGCACAGAAGGCAACAATGATATCACACAAGCTCCATGATGATTAATAATTTTTAAAAAGCAGCTGAAATTAAGATGCTTGGTGGTAAATAGTTTAAAAGTATATCTGCTACAGATTTAAGGCCTGATCACTTCTTATATTACACTTAGTTGAATCAGATGTGATCAAATTCTTCATCATAAATAAAGAAAATGACATACGTATACCACACTAATGCCTTAACATCTTAAAGACATGCACAATACTCAGACCAAAAAAGCATGGATTAATAATTAGGGTAATTATTTAATAAATAGCAAAGGAAAGAAAACAGAAGTAGAACAGGAGATCAAGATTATGCATGGATAATGCAAGGAATAGAAAGGACCATGAATCATGAGTGGGAAAGAAGCATTATTCAATCTTTTCAAAGTTAAGACCAAGAAACAAACAGTATAAAATTAAATAAGCAAGGAGCAGATACCCTCCCTCCAAAGGATGACTAAATAACAAAAATGAAGATGGACTCCTGCAGAGGGGTGGGGCGCATCTCATCAGAATCAGCCACATTCCCACAACAGAGCAATCCAGATTTGTAGAAAGTAAAGAATGTCTGCAGTATGCAGAATGTAGCCTTGACAAAACAAGGGCACAGTCATCTGCAATGCAAAATTGCTTTTACTGAGCAATGGTCTTGGCCCAGTAATATTTTCTCAGGGACAAACCGACAGCTCAGTAATAGATTGAAGAGACACCACCATTAATATATCCACTGTACTAATCCATTTCTTAAATTAACATTGTATAAAATTAAATGTCACACAAACAAGATATACTTGTTCATTAAATATAGTTGAAGGGAGGGGTAGGGCAGCGACCTCTGAAGCTAATGGGTATCTTTAATCAGCCTAGGCACGTTGAGGAGCTTTGTGGCATTAGATGATTGTAAATGGAGGAAAAATTGTGTCATGTCTCAGCTAGGCATGGGAAGGGGTGGGCAGGGCTAGTTCAAAGCATGAGAGGAGTGTTTGCTTCCTGTTGAGTTTTCTAATGCCACATTTGACCATCTCTAAATGAAGCACAAGCTCTTATAAACCATAAGTAAAGAAGAAAAAAGGAGTGGAGCACAGAAAAAGAGAGGCAGAGGAGACAGGGAGATAGACAAAGGGGGGAAGGGAACTTCAACATCTGCTACTGAAAATGGAGAGATGGAAGAAAGAGAGAGGGGAGTTGACAAGTTCTTCCCACCATTCAGGAGGCTAGAGTTCTAAAGTGATTCATCTACTATCACACTACTATTCCTGTTGTCATCTATAGTTTCCTCACCAAGACAGTGACAATAACATTAATAATCCATAAGGATGGACTGAGTGAGGTAACCCAATCACAAAAGAAGCCACTTAATATGCACTCACTGATAAGTGGATATTAGCCCAGAAATCTAGAATACCTAAGATACAAGTTCCAAAACATAAGAAAATCAAGAAAGACCAACACGTGGATACTTCACTCCTCCCTAGAATAGGGATTAAAATATACATGGAAGGATGTGCAGAGACAAAGTTTGGAGCTAAAATGAAAGGATGGGCCATCCAGAGAGTGCCCCACCCGGGTGGTCCATCACATAATCAGCCACCAAATGCAGACACTACTGCATACACCAGCAGGACATTGCTGAAAGGACCCTGATATAGCTGTCTCCTGGGAAGCTTTGACAGTTCCTGACAAATGCAGAAGTGGATGCTCATAATCAGCTATAGGGCAGTACGCAGGGTCCCCAATGTAGGAGCTAGAGAGAGTACCCAAGAGTTGTAGGGGTCTGCAACCCTATAGATGGAACAACAATATGAACTAATCAGAACCCCCAGAGCGCATGTCTCTAGCTGTGTATGTATTAGAAGATGGCCTACTTGGCCATTATTCGGGAAGAAAGGCCCTTGGTCTAGCAATGTTTATAGGCCCCAGTACAGGGGAATGCCAGGGCCAAGTAGCAGGAGAGGGAGGGTAGGGGAGCAGGGCGGGGGGTAGGATATAGGGACTTTTGAATAACACTTGAAATATAAATGAAGAAACTCTCTAATAATAAATTTTTTTAAAGTGAAAAAAAAAAAGAAACAATTTGTGAACCATCAGGGTTATAAATATCAGCAACTGAATAAGTGGCATTGGGTGTCATGGGACTAAAATCCCAAGGGCTATCATAATATCCAACAATCTAAAAGCAGAAGGAAGTCTCTATTTCTAGCTCCCATCATCATCCCATTTATCCATGAGATAGGAACATTGCATCACCAGGATATGGTCCCAACATCCTGGTCTCAACACCAGGATGTGGTTGCCAGTTCTAGTGGAAGAAAAGTCAGAAGTTAAGTTCTAATTCCTCCAATTTATCTGTTGTGTGATACTTGACTATATTATGTTTCTAGACCTTCATTTCCTCATATATAAAAATAGAAGAAATTTTGAACCAAAAATAAGACTTAAAAGTAACATAATACGTATAGTTATTTCTTAACACATGGGCATTATTTCCGGGACTATATCCAGATACCAAATTCTGTGGTCACTTATACAAAGTAGCAGAGTATTTGCATATATACTATGTACACCCTCCTCTATAATATACTGTAAAGCATTTATAGACTACTTTTTATTACTAATAAAATAAAATATCTATTGTGCTATATTGTGTTATTTAAAATATTCAGCATGGACACAAGTTTTCCCCAATGTATCTTTGACAAGCAGGTGGTTGCGCCAGCAGTATGAAGAGCCAACTGCAAAGACTTATTTCAGACTGACACAGTTAAGTAATTAGCATTAGTTGTTATGAAAATAGGCCTTTCAGGGACTGAATATTTAGCCAGGTAGCATCTGTTGATCATTTCCACAAACCACCCAGAATGGTATACCCTAGAGTGTAAGAGCTAGACAAGTCATAGACCCTAGCTTCAGGCTTTTTAGTTGCTTGAATTACTGCTTCTAAAACCAACCATTAACTTTATTAAATTTTAAATTATCACTGGTAATCAATCAACGTGTTTGAAAGGAAGACTTTTATTTCCTGTGCCAGATATCACAATATCAGTTTGCTAGTGAGTAAAGACTATGCACAGAAATTTAAAAAGCAGAGAACAATTGATAATAAAGAGAGGAGCATCTAATAGCTTATCTTTTAAAGAAGTTATTACTGAGTGAATAATTACTGTATGTCAGATACCTGCTGAGCATGGTAGACTCCCTTCTACCCCATTACACATTAATTTATGAGAAAATGAGACAACTGAATCTTAGAGGATTTTTTAATGTTTCCAATGACATATGGGTAGTGTGTATTAAGGTGGAAATGTAAACCCCTGATTCCAGAGGCTGTTATTCTGTTATACTATCTATATTCCCTATAGGTAAAAATGCTGTAGGGTATTAATTGTTTTAGCTGGCAGAAACTTGAATATTATATAATTTATCTAAATTCAAATTACTGATCATATGTAACAGTAAGCATTTCAAAGAGTGAAAGTAGCAAAAACTACTCAGCTGTTTAATCCTATAACCAGAACTTCGTCATAGTTCTTCTACTCAGATTATGTTACATCACGATCAAGTCTGTTTTGAAGGAAGCAAGTAGATAGAGCTGTATGGCTAGGAATTAGAACAATATTAAAGTAAACTTTCTACCCACAAAAGATGCCCTCCCTTGCCACAGCACAGGCCAGGCATAGAACTGAACAATCGTATTCCTATGCCTTTAAGTGTCTAGTGAAAGGAAGAAAGGCAGGGTGGATTTCCTTCCTGTGTATGGATTTGTCAGACCAGCACCTAAGTCTGGAGTAATCTCTCCACTTTCTGTTTTTATGAAGAAGAAGAAAGGGGAGCATAGGGGAAAATAGACTAAAAGAAGAAAAAATAGTGTTCTGTAACAAAAAGGGTTGGTAATAACAAACCTATGGGTTTTTAAACAAATGTCCCAGTGCTGGTTACAGTGCTGTTCAGACTCTGCTTCCTCACCTGAAGCTACATGATCTGTCCTACTGCTATCACAAATGTGGATCCTGAGAGGGATAGCCGGAAGTAAACAAACCTCAGAGGACCATTATCATCCAGAGAACAGACTCTGGGGCTGAGGTTGGGGGAGAGGGAGAGGGCCAGCTTTAGTAAGACAGCTCATTTTAATGGGGGTAACAAAGGATATGTAAACCTTACCTTGTAAGAGCAGAGGAAGTCTGACCTGGCTACTGGACTATATAATCTCCTCATGTGTGCAAAGGTGTTAGTGCAGGGCTATGTGCATACACCAGATCATTCAGGCCTCAGGACAGTGAGGGTCGGGGGTGGGGGGCGTATTATACTCCTGCCCATCTCAGGGAGCGATCTCTGGGGCTTAGACATGACTTGACCCCACGCTTGCTCCCGACCTACTCCCCATGTCTATACAACTGACAGGTCTACAATTCCACAGCTCTATGTCACCACAGCTCTACAGCCACACAGTTACAGGGCACTTCCCTGTGAGTTGTTGGCCAGGGAGCCCCCAGAGACTTCTTAAACAACACCGATTATTCCTCTTTATGCAGGTTTCCCAGAAGAACTAGATATTAAGCTACTATTGGTAAGTACTTCTGGTCCATAGCTACACCTGCAGTATCAAATTGGTGAACCACCCCGGTCACCCCACAGATCTGCAGGCCTCCCAGGAGGCCTGTTCCAACCAGACCAACCAAGGCCAGAAACTGTGGGAAGTGTGTGTAACCACTGAGCTAAGATGGTGCCCAGCTTAGTGCCAAACCTCGTAACCCCATCCTGTTTACTAAAACTTCTGAAAATGGCAATCTGAGTCATCAGCGCCTACCACATGATCTGAAACGTCATATAACCTTACCATAGTGTTAGCCAATGATCTGTTGCCCTGCCTGCACGTGCAACTCGTGCTAGGGGTGTGATGATGCTGATTGGAGAGCAATGAGTGGAGTGAGATGATGTAAGAGGGCTGTGTATATATGGAACAGCCTGAGTAAAGAGAGGAGTTCACTGCAGGAGTTCACTGCAGGAATTCACTGCGGGAGACTGCTGAGAGAGAGCACTGTTACTGCCCTGAGTAAAAGATCGAGATTGCTGTTGAAGAACCTACCTTGGTGTGAGTGACATTATTCCCAGTCTCTGCTGGTCAGAGATTGGATTCGCGGCAAGAAACAACTAGATGGCAAAAAAGCAAGTGCAAGAATATAATCAGAGGAAGCCAATGTAATATGGCACCATCAGCACTCAGTGTTCCTACTATAACAAACCTGGCATATCCTAACACACCTGAAGAGCAAGACCTTCAATCCCATCTCATGAAAATGATAGAGGCCTTTAAAGAGGATACAAATAATTCCCTTAAAAAAATACAGGAAAACACAGTCAGAAGCCCTTAAAGAAGAATCAAATATAGTCCTTAAAGAAATATAGGAAAATACAATCAAACATGTGAAGAAAATGAATATACAGGTCCAAGACTTAAAAACAGAATTAGAAGCAATAAAGAAAATACAAATGGAGGTAACTCTGGAATTGGAAAACCTAGGAAAGAGAACAGGAACTTCAGATCAAGCATCACCAACAGAATACAAGAGATGGAAGAGAAACTCTCAGGCATAGAAGATACCATAGAAGAAATAGATACATCAATAAAGCAAAATGCCAAATATAAAAAGTTCCTAACTCAAAAGATCCAGGAAATTTGAGACCTTATGAAAAGACCAAACCTAAGATTAATAGGAATAGAAGAGGATGAAATGTCCTAGTTCCAAGGACAAGATAATATTTTCAGCAAAATCATAGAAGAAAATTTCCCCTAGTTAAAGAAAAAGATGCCTATACAAGTATAAAAAACGAACAGAACAACAAATAGATAGGACCAGAAACAAACCCTCCTGCTACATAATAATCAAAACACTAGATAACAACAACAAAAAAATTAAAGCTGCAAGAAAAAAAGTTCAAGTAACATATATAGTTAGACCTATCAGAGTTATTCCTGACTCTCCAAAAGACTCTAAAATTCAGAAGATCCTGGCCAGATGCCTTGCAGATCCTAAGAGACCAAGATGTCATACCAGACTACTATACCCAACAAAACTCTCAATCACCATAGATGGAAAAAACAAGATATTTCTTTTTTTTTTCACTTCAATAGTAACGTTTTTATTATCAACAGAACTGTCATGCCATGCATCTTTAATACACACACAAGAGAAAGAGAGAGAAAGAGTCAATAATAGGGAGTGGATATCACAATATGTTACATAAAAGCATGAAGTGATAAAAAGGAGAGATTGGGCTTGCTGTCAGGAAGCATGGTCAGCAAGTACAGAGGAGAATGGACATGTTTGTCCAGCTTCTCTGCTGTGTACCACAGACATGCTGTGATCCAGAGCTATAGCATATAAGGTACTTTATGAATATTGGGTGGTTGTCTTAAAATGGACAAAACTATTGGTAGTCAGCAGAATCTGGATGTCAACAATGATTCCTGCCAAAGAGGAAAGTGAGAAAGCAAGAGGCACAAGAAGCCTACACAACAGAAGGTAGTGAACTTGTTCAAAGGCAGTGTGTGCTGTGGCAATCAAAATCACACAGCACAGAAGAGCACACACTGTCAATCCTAACCTGTTTTCTTACTTTCACTCAAGATCAAATCTCTTAAGATCTATGACTGATAACTGTATGCGTGTATGCTTGTATCTCTGTGTGTGTGTCTATGTGTGTGTGTGTGTCTGTGTGTGTGGATGTGTCTGTGTTTGTGTGTATACTTTTAGGAGGTGCAACAGTGTGGCTGTGTACACATGTGAGTGTGTGTGGGACAAATGCACATTTACATATATACACATGATGGCCAGAGGCCAATGTCAATTTTTTTTTTTCAATTGCTTTTCACCTTGGTTTTGTAGAAAGGCTCTCTGACCAAAGTTCTCACATTTGGCTAGACTGACTGCCAAGATTCAAGCATTTTTCTGTCTCTGATCCCCACTCCACCCCACTTCTAAACTGGGACTATGGGGATACATGATACTCAGTTTTTGGGTAGATGATAAACTTAGGTCCTCAGGATTGTGCACCAATCACACCTACCAGGTGAGCATTGTCTGTAGCCCTTTCTTCATGTGGGTAAAATGGAATGTTAAGGCTTCTTAGTTAATATATGTTAGATGCAAGAACAATAGCTTACAGAACACACCTGAAAATGCTCTCTTCATTTCATTATAAATTGACCTAATTCCAATATAAACTTGTACCATATAGAGAAAACTTCTTCATCAAATCTGCCTGGAACTCCAATAACTTTGATTTTGAAGATCCTATTTCCTTGAAAACAGAACATTTGTACAACATTGGGAGAAAAAAATCAAAAAGAATGATATCTGTAAGTCACAGTAAATCTTCAACTAAATTATTCATGCTATTTATTTATAAACAGCACAGCAACTCAGCCATGAAGTTAAAATTGGGAAATCAATTTCCCTGGAAAATAGTTCAGGTTCTATAGAGTTGTCTTTGAGGATCTGATGTCTGCAATGATGAATTGTTGCATTGGCTTCAGTCACATAAAGAGCACATTACAGAAAGACTAACACTGGGACAATTGTGAGTTACAAGGATGAGGGTGTATGAAGAAATTGACTTGCACCTCCTGGGAAGGGTTTCTGAGCTGCTTTTATTCCTCTAATTTCCACTTTGCAAATGAAATGTGTAAGGCATATACAGGATGACTACAGAAATGTGATCAAAGACATAATTCAAATTAATTCAAGCCTCAAATTCTAACTCTTCTAATGGTTAAGTGTTTTTGGAAATGTATCTATCATAAATTTAACATCAAGGAAATTACTACTCAAAAGCTAGCTGAGAAGAATGAGCCAAATTGTAGTGATCTCGAGAAGAATGGTTATTGTTTTGGCACATGCAAGCTGTTGTTTGTCCAATTTCTATCGTTTCCTTTCTTGCTCACAGAATACGAAATTATTTTCTGGATTCTTTCAAGCTTCTTGCAGTCATGACCTTCCAGGGTGGCCACTCATTTCATTGTAAGTAGCAGATCCACTTTGGTTAATGTCAAACCTGCTTGGCTGCAATGAGTGCAATTTTTGAGAAGTCCACTAAGGATCTGCAGAAGAGAAGACCTTATTCCTGAAAGGGAGGGGAAAAAGTGTGTGCACCTCATGTGGATCTGATGACTGGAGCTGCCACAGCACCCTACTGATAGCATAAAGAGAAGGCTCTGCTAAGTCAGCAAAAGCAAAGGGATGAAGAGTCTGATTCCTGAGGGTGTACACTGAATTGCTGCTGTAATCTCTCCTACTTCTGGACACCTGGTGTGTGATACGTGAATTTTCTAGTTGTTTATGCCAACTTCCCTTGAGCTTTCTGATTATTACAGGACACTACACTCTAATATAAAGATCTTAATGAGTTTAACAAGAACATGTGTGGGACAGTGCTAGCCTATCTAATGTCCACCTTTTTGACCCTCCTAATAACACATTTTGTTTAAGGTGCTTCTATTATGGATACTCAACCATTTGTAGACCATGAAAAAACTTAAGGGAAGTAGACCTGTCCATGCATTTTGTCCTTGGCTGTTTCTACTGCTTTCTGCCTAACATATGGACTAAATGTCCAGTGGCAACATAGCCAACATGGTCAGCCTGGCAGAGCACTACACCAGAAGAAGCCTGAGTTCTTTATCCTTTGAATAGATGTAAGCTTCCTAAAGACAGCCCTCCAGGCTTCCTCAGTAAATGAGGAAGAGAAGTTTCCATTTAGATGGACCCTTATTGTTGTTTCACTGATACAGTAAATCAACTCCAAGAAAGTATTAAGCCAGTTATTTAGCATTAAATAACTCCCAAAATAAAGATTACTTGGAGAGTAAAGTGAAGATAAAAGAATGAGGGCTCTAGGAATAGATTTCTTGGGTTTGAAAGCTGGCTCTGCCTTCTGCAAGCAGTAGGAGTTTAGATAAGCTACTTAATTTCTCAAAGTCTCAATTTCCCAAATGGAAAAATTAAGATAATAATAAAACTAAATCCCCTCCAAAGAGTTATTAAGAGAATTTAATGAGCCAAACCACATGGGAAAAAATTGAGCCTGGAACTCAACACATTACTTCATTCAAGAAAAACTAAATACATCATGCCCATTCTGGGTACTAAGACAACAAAAATAGATTAAAGTCCCTACCCTTGCAGAATGTGCGCTCTACAGGGAGGGAAAGGGTAATAAACAACACGAGGAATGATAGTTCAGTTTTTATTACTTAGAGATTAAAGCTCCTGAAAATGAATATCATGGAAGAGAAACAGAAAGTAGTCATGGAGTGGAATGTTGCAATTTAGATAAAGAAAAGAAAGTGACATATTCATGAAGACCTAATGGATTATAAAGAAATGAGACATACGGGCCCCTGGGGTAAGGCAATTTCAAGCAAAGGAAAAAGCCAGTGAGAAGACTCAAAGCAAGAATGGTTATGGATCTTAAAGTGATCTACAGATTCAACACAATCTCTACCAAAATTCAAGGATGGTCTCTGTAAAAAGAGAAAAGCAAGCAAGCAAACAAGCAAAACATCTACAACTCAAATAGCAATACCAAAGGCTCTGAGCCGCTCAGAGAAACCCAAGTAAAAAGAGCTATAGGAAACACAAAACCTAGTCTCAAGTTACAGGAGAGAGTCACAGTCATTAGTCAAGTTGGCAACAAATCTCCTCGTGTAGAAGAATGAAGTCAGATCCATTTCTCTCAGTCTATGTATACAAAACTCAGCTCAAAACAAATCAATGCTCCAATACAGGGTCTGAAACTACTAGAAAGAAGACATATATAAAACAAGTCAAGATGGTTAAGATGTAAGCATAGGCAAGGACTTCTGAAAACCAACTTCAAAACTAACAAATGGAATTAGATGAAAAATTTAAATTTCTGTACATCAAAGGAAATAAACACCAAAGTAAAGGGATGGTTTTTAGAATGGTAGAAAAGCTTAGCTAGATGCATACCTGATGGGAGATAAATTCTGAGAACATGCAAAGAACCAAAATTAAATGTAAAAAAATCAAATACTACAATTAACAAATACAGAATGAACTAAATAGACATTTTCAAATGAAGAGGTATTTATGACCAATAAATGCAGCAAATAAGTCCAAAATATTCAAACACCAGCAAAATGAAAGCGAGAACCACACTTAGATTGTTATTTCATTTGTCAATAAAAATGGCTGTTACATTTATTTAGCTCAGTAAGAATTCCTTGGTTACATTTATTCTCAGGTGTATTTTGACGTTACTATGAATGGGATATTTTTCCCTGATAGTTTTTCTCAGCGAGTTTGTTATTGGTATATATAAAACTTAGTAATTTTTTTTTACCTTGATTTAATATAAAACTATGTTACTGAAGTTGTCTAACAAGCGCAGGAGTATTGAAGTCTTTAGGATCAGTTATGTACACAATCAGATCATTTCCAAACAGGGATAATTTGAGCTATCCTTTCCTATCTAATTCCTTTTACTCCTTCCTCTTATAGAATTTTCTAAGACCTTGAGCAATATACTCATTAGAATAAAAAGTGCATATACCCTTGTTCCAGATTTTGTTGGAAAACTTTTGTTTACCCCCACACACATTTAGTTAGTAACTTTTTGTATCTAGCTTTCACTGTATTGAGATATGTCCCTTAGCCCCTAGTTTCCTTTGGTGTTTTAAGATAATGATGGTTATATTTTGTTAAAGGCATTTTTGCATTAATTGATATGATCATATTTCTATTCTTAAGTCTATTTATATGTTTTGTTAGAATTATTGATTTATATATGTTGAACCAATCTTGCATGACTGTAATAAAACCAAATGAAACACAACATAAAAGATTCTCAATGTTTGTTGATAATATTGGTTGTAAGAACTTAATTACTATTTTTTAAATATTTAACATGTTCACATTTATAAACAATGTACTGTGGTCATATTTGCTCTCAATTACCACCTCACATCTCGCTCACACTCCTATTGCCTTCTTATGTTCACAATAAAAATTCTATTCCATCCTCCCAATTTTCCTATATCACATCACTGTTTTCCACTGGTATGATCATCTAGCTTCCATTTTATTGCAACTTCAGGACCTATTTAATTAGTTAATATGTTGAAATTTACTAAGTATGCTCAGAAGGTCTTAAATGAGACAGCCCATGGAATTTCTCTTCTTGATTATGAAGCTCAAGGCATTTGTACTATTATCAAGTTCAATTCTATGAATATGTTCTTGGCAAGTCTGCTAATGTCTCTTATGCTTTATGTGATCTATAAACACAGATTCAATCATGCTATGTGTTACCATTGATTTATTAATTAATTGTTAATATAAATGGGATTATCAGTCCCCTGGTTAGGAAAATACCCTTCAGGAAGCTGTCTGCCCAAGAAACTTTAAGCAGCTTAACATATAATTCATCACAATGGTCTCTTTGCCCATTGTCCTTTTAATACAGCTCTTTGGAAGTTGTATTAAAAATGGCCACTTATCAGTATAAAGAGTTCTTACCTCAGTGTTTATATCACAAGAGGAGCAAGGCATTAAGGTAATGCCTTCCATAAAGGAAATAGTGAGACGTCTTCATTGAACCTCATCTAGGAAACCACACTGCTCATGACAAAGCATCAATGCTGGTGACTCTCTCTCTCCTCCCTTAGAATGGCCAGATGTTTTTCCAGTTTTGAGGTTATGGCAGTATCCATTTATTTTCTAGCAGACTCCAAGTGTTTGGAGGATCCCATTGGCAGTTAGTTTTGGGTCAAAACTTGCACAACTGGAAGCTGGAGAGATGACTCAACAGCTCAGAGTCTTTGCAGGTCATGAGGACACAAACTCAGTCCCATCTCTTATATGGTGTTTTGCAACCATCTGCAACTCTGGTTCAAAGAAATCTGAAATTCTCTTCTTTCTTCCATATTGAAGACACTGAATATGTATTGTGAACTTATATATAGGCAAAATGAAAACAATAAAAAAATTTAAGTTTCTGAATTAGATCTATGTGTCTCTAACTGGTTACTTTTTTAGGCCAATTAATTACTGTGGTGATTCGAGTCAAGACAGTCTGCTATGGGCTGGATGTGGCATTCCAAAATGTGTGTATTTAAAACAACTTCTCAGTCTGACTCTATGGATAAACAGAGCTTTTAAGCAATGTTTTAAAATGACATGAGACAAGAGACTAGACGAGAGTCATAGTCCAGTAGGAGTTGTGACCTTAAAATAGGAGAGAAAAGAAGGAAGATTAAAAAGGGGGGGGAGAGCATAAATGACTAAAAAATTAGTTTGCCCCCTATTCCTTCCCAGTTCCCTACAGCCCCTAAGAAGACCTCTAACTCACTTCTGCTTTAGACAAAGAGGTAGCATTCATCATTGACTGACACTATTTCCCCTGACCTTTCACCTGGATTGGCTGCTCCCTGAATTTATTGATAAGGACCTAGGGAAAAACTTACCTTTAACTGAAATAAAGGACACTTACTTAGACCCAATATCAGAACACATAAATGATGAGGGAAAGGCTTGAAATCATATCATAAAATGAATAATGTGCATTTACCCAGCTTTGCCCCCTTTTAAGAAATTCCCCAGGGACCATTAAGGTAAAATAAACTTCAGATGTTTGAACCTTGACTGTGGTTCAAATTATATACAGAGCTAGAGATACTAGAATTTAATCAAGGGAACTCAACCCTAATATCTTCATCAATTCCTTATCTCTTCCCCAAGGCCTCATGTCTAAACACTGTAACCATATTAAGTCATCCCACTGCTCCACTTAATACCTTAAAATTGATATTAAATGTTATATATGAAGCCTTGGAGCATAATCAAACCTAAGCCAAACTATAACCTACATGGTAATTTTGTTATTGTTGTTGTTGTCCTTATTACAATGTGGTTTTTTTATTCTCCCCATTTCTAGAGATTTGGCATGTGGGGACTCGGAGGTAAGTGAAAGACTCAAGTTCATATAGATAATAAACAGATAAGCTGCTTTAAGAATCCATGACATATTATTCCTCCATTTCAGACTGTTGCTACAGGTGATGTTTGAACAAAGGTTATCCCAAGGGTCTTTGCCTCCTGTTACTTCACACATTACTTATCCTAAGGCAAGAAACCTGTCCCAATGGGAAGAGAAAGCAGGAGAAAACACTCTGCTGTGAATGTTTGCATCCTTCCAAAGGTCATATACTGACACTTATCACCAGGCAAGAAAGGTTGAGGTTTCTTGGAAGTGACTCAGTCATAGAAATAGAACAGTCATGAATCTGGTTGATGCTCTTATACAAGGGGCCTGAGAGAGATGACTCCCACCTCCCACTGGTCATTCCAAAACAAATGTTGAGACTAAAACAAGACCCATGATCATTGATAAGTTTGTCACCAAAGGATAATCTTTAAGTTTTACACTTACACACACAAGGTCTATTTTAATGATGCAGTCACAACCCAGGTTCGTGTATACTAAGAGATTCTTTCCGGCACTTTGTGGAGGGACTACATAAAGGGTTCTTGGTGTCTGAGAAGTTAAAGGTAAAAGGGTATTTTGGAAAGTTAATGTATTTGTGGTGATTTAAAGCTACAGAATGATCCTATTCTTGCAAACAGAATTATTATGAGGATGTGGCAGTTCACACCTGTAGACTCAGCACTCAGGAGGTAGAGTGCACTAGCCTAAACAATACACTGAGACCTTGACTCAAAAAATGTAGAATAATTATGACAAGAAACTGCAAGAAAAAATTCTTACACCTATGTGTAAATTATATAGTTTCTATATCTCAATCATTTCTTATTCATTTAAAGCCCTTAAATTAAGATTTTGCATTTTTAACCCTATAGGTGGAACAACAATATGAATTAATCAGTACCCCAGAGCTGGTGTCTCTAGCTGCATATGTAGCAGAAGATGGCCCAGTTGACTATTATTGGGAAGAGAAGCCCCTTGGTCTTGCAAACTTTATATGCTCCAGTATAGGGGAACGCCAGGGCCAAGAAGTAGGAGTGGGTGGGTAGGGGAGTAGGGCGGGGGGAGGGTATAGGGTACTTTTGTGATAGCATTTGAAATGTAAATAAAGAAAATATCTAATTTTTTAAAAAGATAAAAAAAGATTTTGCATTTTGTGGGTGATTCAGAGACAAGGCAGAAATAATACAACAGGAAAAATAAGGTCAAAGATGTGTGTGTGTGTGTGTGTGTGTGTGTGTGTATCAAGACCACATGAACAAACATGTGTGTCCTGAGCTCTCACATGTGCACATATTTATGCTCAAGGTGATATCAAAAACAACCTCCAATGTCCTTTCTTAGAAATCATTCACCCTGCTTTTTGAAACCAAGTCTCTCTCCCTAGCCTGAGGATTGCCCAGTAAGCTAGGCTAGCTGTCCAGGGAGTCAGCCTCCCTGGTGCTGGTATTATAAACTCAAACCAAGTCTGGAGAATCAAATTCAGGTCCTCAGACTTGCAAGGCAAACACTTTACTCATTGATCTATTTCCCCCAGCCTTTTCAGATAAGTTCTCATGTCATCTGGCCTAGCCTCAAATTGACTGTGTATATCAAATTTACATCTATATTAAGTTTACACATGATATATGATCTTCCTATCTCCTGAGTGCTGGGATTACAAGTCTGAGCACATGTGATAGTTCTCATTTCCTGGTTCTGGTTCTAATCATTGAAAAACTACTGATAACTTCTAAGTAAAACACAGTACTACAAAATTAAGGTATTTGAAGGAAAAAAAAAGAGCTCAAGAGGTTGGGAAGGTAAATAAGGGGAGTTATAGCGGAGTTTGAGGTAGAAAAGCTAACTGGTTAAGAGGACAGACAGTGTTCTGGGTAAAACAACAGGGCTGCTCTCAGCTGCTCCCAGGGTAGACCACCACTACCATTATCAGAAGATACAAGGTTCTGCTGAGCTTTCATTTAGCAAACTTCTCTACTTAACATGTACTTACATCCTTAGGCATAGTCCTGCATCTAACCCACCTTATTATAACAGAATGAATAATGGTAAAGGTAACTTCTATGAAAACTCTCCCCAGACTCTCCCCACTATAACAGAATAAAGCAGAAATGACATACCAGGAGTTATAAGTCCAGATGCTAGGGGCAGGCTCTGCTATAGTCACTGGGCTCTGTGCACTCTCTGTGCTGGAGGGTATATGGACTGACCTCACTTTCTGGCCAGCTAAAAATAAACCTGACTATGTGCTCACCCTACCTGTGCCCTGTGTGAATTCTTCTCCTTCAGAAGCACAAGAACTAAAGTCATTGCTACCAATGGGATCAGAGGGAATTCAGAAGGAGGCAGCTCCCTGTCCATCATTGCTCTATGGGAGGACACAGGAAGAAGGAGCCATCAGTGAGTCGGAAGGCAGGCTTTTACCAGAAAACAAAGTCGCCTTGAACTTGGACTTCTCAGCCTTAAAAAGTGTAGGGAAGAAATGTCCACCTTTGGTATTTTGTCATAGCTTCCTGAATAGATTAAGATGGACATGGTAGGGAAAGCGTACATTAGAGAGAGGAAGATGTTGAAAGAGGGTAATGTATTTTCAGTCATTTTTTTTCCTAAAGCAAAGCAGTGTGTGCAGAGGAAAGAGATTTTTCTCTGTTGCAGATTTGAATTCTCCTCATGTTAATAAATGGTCCACAGAAGCAGCTGGATGCCCCCTTATCACTGCCGTGGGAGCTATTTACTCTAATCCTTTCCCTTGTAGCCCTGCTGGACAAGGATGAAAATCCCCAGCATCGGGTATTAAAAGAGACAGAAGAAGCACACAAACCAATTTACAGGGTTGCGCTTGACCAGTCTTCTTCATTTGAGTCCTATTAACTCTGATAATGTATCCTCACTATTAATCAGCCCAGAAGAAAGCAAGGTAACTTCCGTGTGTGAATGCAGGTGGGCTGTCAGCCTTCAGTGATGCTGAGGGCACCGGCCTCCCAGCTGGAAACTCAGAAATAGCAAAAGAATGGAGAAACCAGCCTCTTAGGTCTCAGGAAGTAGTGAGTGAGGTAGCACATACTCCCAGGGAAAACGCCAGGAGAGGACATTGTCGTAGAAACTATCTGTGGCTTTCTAGCTACCTGGAAGCAGGGAAGCGTAACAACTCCCAGTCTCTGCTTCTTCATTTAAAGCAGGAAATAGTTGCACATCCTGCGTAGGGGCTGTGAAGATCTGTGAGGTGTGGACATAACAGTCGGCGCTCAGTATCTGTCACACAGAAAGCGCTTGATAACAAGAATAATGATAGCATCCTCACGCTCTCTGCTGCCTAGCGGCCACGCGTGATTTTAGCGGCCACGCATGATTTTAAGAGCGAGTACAGCATTTGGGAAGCCTCTCAATTCTTTTTTTTTCCCTGACTTTTCATCTCAAACTCACTCCAAAATCCTCTTTTCCTGAGCCCTTTCCACTGAATGTTTCCTCACTCAGACAAGGTAGGTCATGCCCAAGTGTGAAACACTAAGGCAGTGGTCTATCTATTGCTGATGACAGTATTTATTTGGGGTTTCTACGCCACCTCAGATCATTCAGTTCCCAGATTAAAAAAAAACAACACACAATCTTTATATTTATGATAAGCTTTTCAAAAAGCACTGGAGCTGGGCAGATATCTACCCTCTAAGCTATTATTATCTACTTCCCTATCAACAATCCAAGTTATAATCTGCCATGTTCTACCTGGATCAATCTTACTCCAATTGTTTAACCCTCACGGCCATGTCTTCATGACTGACCTATCCCAGAGCATCTTCTACCTTCTCCTCTTTCTACCTTCTCCTCTTCCCCCTCAACCAGGTAATTCAAAACCCACCTACTTCTAATCCCTCTAGTAACTGGCTGTAGTCATTTTTATTTAATCAATAGTTTTAAATTACGAAGTTTAAAATTTGCAAAACAAAAGCTGCCAAATGTGAGCATTCGCTCATAGACCTAAATCTTCAGGTACAGAATTTAGCATTACAACACATAGCAACAAATGAAACCTCGTCCACTCATAGGTTCAAAAATACTTTTTCCTTAATTCATATGTTCTTCTTGGATATCGCTTCTCATTCCTCTGTCTCCCTATCCTCTCACAGTTTACCACCAGTCTAATGTAACAGAAGTTAGTTCCCTGGTTTTATCAAAAGAAATATGTCTACTTCCTCCTTTCAGGAGATCAGATGTTTGCTCCTGGCTTTCCATGTACCATCTCAGGGATGAACCAAGAATCTTTGAAACACTTCCTATCTCTGGATTAGGGCTATTCCATTAGTCAGGAAAAAACAAAAACAAAAACAAAAACAAACCAAGAGATTCAGAGAAAAACTGAATGTGCAAATAGGCATGATAGAGAATGCACAAGTTTTCCTAAAACAAAAATATTGCTAATAAGCCTGCTAAAACATGAACTTCACAAAATACAAGGAGGCCCAAGTAAATATTATATAGTAGGTAAAGAACATGGGCTCAAGGAAATCTTGTCAGATCTTTAGGATTGTATATGAATCTACATTTTAAATGGTCACTTAATAACTAGAACATATGAAATTTTTGCGGACAAAAATTAGTGGCAATGAATTGAACTTATCTAGACTAGTCTTATGGAGAACAAGCTCAAAGAATGCATGGTAGGAGGTGAGTTCTGCATACTGAGATGATGCAGAGATGCCTGAGGAATCCAGAGAAGTCCTCCATCATGGACCACTACCAGCTGTAATGTAGAAAGCTTCCAATTTTAATAGAAGTATTCAGAAGATCCAACATCAGAACATCCAGCTCTAAATTAGACACAGAATTTTTGAGTCTCTGCAGATATCTATCCAGAGATAGGTCACTTGAGAAAAGCACAGAAAAAGACAAGAAGGCAGAGTATTAATAATAGCAATGTTAAAGACGTAGTGGAAGAAAAAAAAAAAAAAAAAACAGGGAAAGATACAAGAATGTGTTTCAATAGAAAGAACTAAAGTACCTGCAGATCACTAAGTCATTCAACTTAATATTGTGCTTTCTATGGGACAGTCACTGTGCCAAGTGTTGGTGTGGTAATAAATGCAACAATCCAGAACTGACTTTCATGGAGCTTACTGACTGGAAAACTGTGTTCAGATACAAATGAGTCACTGATTATTCACAAGGTGGCCTTTTAATAAACCGTAGAGATATAAGAAGAGAGAGAAGTATCTGGGAATGGTAAGACAATGGAAGTAAATGCCATCAGCATGTTAGTCACATGAAAAGCAAATTGAGGGGCATGAGGTTGGTGCTATGGAAAGGTGTCAAGCATTTGAAGCAGTGGAGAACTTCTGGACTTGAGGTTCAGTGATTCATCAGGACTTGGACTTCTCTAAATGCAAACAATATCATGACTCCTGTCTACACGGACTATGAGGAAGCAGCTGTTTGGGCAGATTAAGTGTCCTTTTGTGTCTTCTGAGACCATCAGCAAAGGCACTTTTCCCTATGGTCCCCTACATCATATGCTCTCATCTGCCCTATGAGAATATCTGCATTAGCCTAAGTACATACAGCAGGCCCTTTAATTAATGTTCAATACGCTTCACATATTAGCAAATATCACCATGTCCCCCATGGAACTCGGAGACATCTGGTAGACTTGTGTCTCCCTCAAGATCTTGTTTGTCTCTCTTATAATAAAAAGGCACAAGTTACATACACTTTGCCAAAAACACAGTCAGTTCTGTTTCCCAAACCCTTCTGGATTTCAACTTCTTAATTCTTGACTGCTTTAGCTCTTAAGCTCTTCAAAGGTAGTCTTTAAAGTTCATTAGACCTCAGCCTATGGTCTCTGTCTATTTAAAAAAACTAACAGGATTTTTTATGTTATACTCAGGGGAACTAAAATATAAGTGCCAATATTTTTAAAAGTTGTATCCAAAAAAAATTTAAAAAAACCAAAAAACAACAACAACAACAAAAACGTGTTGTCACTGCTTCATGCAGTTGATCGTCTATAGCTTACAATGTGATCCCAATCAATCTATTTTCTACACTAACAAATCTCTTGTGTTCCTGTACTCCTGTTCATGTGCCCCCAAGGCAGTAGATGGGCAGTTCAGCTTTGCCCTTCCATCATATCTGGATTGCTATTTTCTCAACTGGGCAATCTACTGGTGTAAGTTTGTTAGGATTCCAATATGCCAAGATAAACAAGTTAATTATGTGATACCAGGAAGAAATGTTCCAACAATTCAAAATTAGCAATGTATGTGTGTGTCTATGTGTATCTATATGTCTGTGTTTGTGTGACTGAATGCCAAGCCTCATATAATCTAGCATGTATTCTACCACTGAACTATAATCCCAACTCTCTTCCTTTATTTCCACTTTTAATTTTGAAACCGGACTCACAAGGTGCGCAGGCTAATCTTGAACTTGTGATCCTTCTGTCTCAGATTGGAAGTAGCAAGGATTACAGGTTTTTTTCCAAAGAGCACAATTGCAGTGGATATTTTGTTTGATATATTTTAGTAGAAAAAGAAAATGTCTGAGGATATTGGTAATCTTCCTTCAGAACATAAGGGCCTACATTTACTTTTATAACCTCAAGTTACCTAGAGAGATATAATCAGCTAGTCAAATGTAAGAGGTCACATCTTAGTTTTCCCAAAGCAATGTCATCTTACATCTGTTGTTCACATTCATAGTTTCCCAGTGACGACATTCCTTTCACCTTCAAATATGCTTTCATTCAAGCAATAAAATCATTTGTTGTCTTGAATTAGGCAATGTACGCATACAGAAATAAGTATGTTTCCAACCAGTTAATACATGGAGTTTCCCCCAGTGTTTCAGACGCGTTAAAACCATGTAACAGTTCTCCAAAGCATAGGTTCATGGAAGTCAGACCCTCTGAGGGGAAATATGGAGCCTTCCATGACAGGAATATACCCAGGGACAGGCAATTATAAAGGAGCTGGCTGCCCCTGGGTGCTAAGCAGGCTTTTGTTTCCCATTACAAACAAGAGGTGAGCAAAGTATTCAGAGCTTTGGCTTCGCATTGACAAAATAAATCAAAGTTATAAGGATTTTATGTGACTGTAAAGAATGCACTAAGGTCTAAGGAAGAACACTCTAGCATTCTTCTAATTATTACTATTGATTAAACATTGTTTAGAAGAAGCCTTAAGATTACCAGAAGCACCAAATCAAATCCTATAAAGTGAAAGGAAACAAATCTGTGTCCAACTTTGGCCACTTTCCAGGTTCTGATCACCTGAGTCCCAACCCAACACTAAAGCCCCCTTTACAAAACAGCCATCTGAGTGGAAGACAGAGAAGAAGGGCTTGAGTCCTTCTATTTGCTAGAAATCTCATGGCAGGCTTGACTTGGCATTTTGTAGATTTGAATCTTTCTGCTTTATTTCTCTTTCCAAACATTTCCAAACTGCAAATGACTCACCCCTCAGACACTACCCAGTGGTTTCACTGCTGAATCCAGAAACTCTGCAATCTCCTACCACCATTGTTTCACGGTATCATTTGTCAGTATCTTTCCAAGCGATTTCTTTTACCAAACCAAGATCATTTAAATATATATGTAAAATTTCACAGCCAGCTGTATCAAATACTTAATGAATGTCCAAGGATACACTCTGCACTCACCATTAATTTCATGACTCTTATTATTTATTAATGAACTTAGTTTTTCCAAACCATTTCCTTTAACACATATATGCAGGTATCTCTCCTCTCATTCAGCCTCCCTTATAGATCTGATGATAATTATCTCACTTGATATGATCACAGGCTAGCTTTCCAGTTTGAAGTATTCAAAGGTGTGTCACTCATCGTGAATGTAACTGAGTTATATGATAATACTTGAACTGCCTAAAAATATATAAGTAAAAATGTAATCTCTGCACCCATGTGTCACCAAAAGACAGCAGAGCCAAATTGTATTCTTTTGAGAATACAACTTAACACATACATTCAATATTTCACCAATTACTGAGAACCTTTTATGTAATGAATACTATGTTGGACCTGTTGAGTTTGCATAAATTAATTCAGGTCTCTCAGATCATCCCCTTGGGACTATGTTATATGTGAGGATAAATAGAATTGCCCAACCTTGGGATGGACTGAACTCGAGAGCAAGAAACAGCTGCTCAATATGTTGATACACATAACCGCTGAATCACCACCACCTGTCAGGTGTGCTGTCAGAAAGATTCCTGTATCAGGTAGATATTTAGTTATTCTCCATTTTTTCAGCAGGGATTCTCAGCATGGGTTTTTTCTCATTCCCAAGCCATGTGTTTGATGAATAACAAGGTATTATTTTTGGATCTTCCTTAATTATTATCTCAGCATTTTCTCCAGAAGCCCTCTGTCCTTGAAGACGTGGCCAAGAAAGTGATCTCCATTACTCCTGTGGACTGTGGAAGAGATAGAGAGAAAAGGCAATGTGGTCAGAAGCAAAGATCCTCATTTTCTTCTCTTAACCTGGACCATAGAGAAAGGGGTAAAATTTTGGACATAATTATAGGATATTCACAACACTGAATAGGTAGTGCAGAATTTCCCAGGTTAACATGAAGGCATCTCTTGACCTCTAAGAAAAGTCACTAACCATATCAAATAGGCTATGAAATGTAATGGACCCGAGGCAATTGCTATGCTGGGTCCATGAGTTGGTGGCATCTCTACTATAAATCTCACCCTGTGTCTGTTAGGTGATACAGGGATGTCCAAATGCCTCACTGAGGAGACATAAACACTGAATAGGTAATAAAAAATACAGTCTTAAGAGTTGACACAAATATTCCACAGTGAACAGATACCATTAGCCTGCACCAACATAAAAACTCAAAACATGAAATAACACCACAGGGGGACCAGAACAACCACGACATAGAAACATGGAACAAAACAAATGAACAAGCAAACAAACAAAAACTCATGGAATACTTGATTGGCTCCATTCCCTCCTTTAGTACAGAGTAGCATGAACCTTTCAATTTCTAGACACTAAATTGGAGACAACCTTTTCAAGTGAGGAAGTGAAAAACTTGCAAGTGTTACCATGTAGGCAACATAATAACAACTCCAACAAAGACTGTTTAACCTGGAAGGAAAGGAAATACCACCCTGGATTAGTAAATTTGAAATTTTCTTCTAGCTATCTAGTGATAATAATGATTTCCAACCCTCTACCCAGACAAAACACATACACCTTGCAACCCAGTGCCACGGGATTCATAAGAAAGCTTCCGCTTCAGCTCCCTGGGTATTTCTCTGGTTCCTTCATTGGGGACCTTGTGCTCTGTCCAATGGATGACTATGAGCATCCACTTCTGTATTTGCCAGGCACTGGCAGAGTATCACAGGAGACAGTTATATCAGGCTCCTGCCAGTAGGCTCTTGTTGGCACCTGCCTAGTGTCTGGGTTTGGTGGTTGTTTATGGGGTGGATCCCCAAGTGGGGCAGTCTCTGGATGGTCATTCCTGAAGCCCCATAAAAGGAACATTGATATGAACTAACCAGTAACCTCAGAGCTCCTTGGAACTATACCACCAATCAAAGAAAACACATGGTGGAACTTGTGGCTCTAGCTATTATTTGTAGCAGAGGATGGACTACTAGGTCCTCAGTGGAAGGAGAGGCCCTTGGTCCTGTGAAGGCTCTATGCCCCAGTATAGGGGAATGCAAGGACCAGGAATGGGAGTGGGTGGGTTGGGGAGCAGGGGGAGGGGGGAAAGGTAGGGGGTTTTTAGAGGGGAAACTAGGAAAGAGGATAACATTTGAAATGTAAATAAAGAACATATCTAAAAAAAAAGTAAAAAAAAAAAAAAAAGAAAAGAAAGCTTTGATTCATGACCAGAGAAATGGCTCAGTGGATAAAAGTGTTTGCCTTAAGTTTGTTGTTCTCGGTTTGACCTTTAGGACTCACTGTAAGAAGTGGGAGAATCTCTGATGTTAGCTGAATAAGGCACTATGAATATAGCAGAATGTCATCAGGTGTCATTTTATTGTTGCATTTTAGAACTGGTGTATTTGGTTTTACCCTAGATCTCTGGGTTTTATTGTGTCTGGTAATTGGCCACCCAACCAGTATCGGGTATAGATTTCATCATATGGAGTTGGTCTTAAGTTAAATCAAACATAGGCTGGTTACTCCCACAAGCGTTGTGCCACCATTGCACTAGCTTATTTTACAGGCAGGACAAATTGTAGTTCAGAGGTTTTGTGGCTGAGTTGGTGTTTACATCTATCTCTTTTAGTACCCTACAGAGTACCATCCTGTACCAAACACACCAGAATGTAGGGTAGGCACCAGCTTACTCTCCATTTTCATTGAGTTGTGTGGGTGTTGCCTCCTCATGCAGCACAGGGGAACAGATACAGAGACCCACAGCCAGACATTATACAGACAGTGGGTCCTAGAAATACATAGCTCTATATGGAATATGTTCATCAAACTCCTCCCCTCAGAGCTCAGAGAACTCCATGGAAGAGGAGGCAGAAGGGATGTAAGAGCCAGAAGGGATGAAGGACACTGGGAGAACAAGGCCCCTCCAGATCAACTGAACAAAGCCCACATAAGCTCATAGCTCAAGGCTGACCCAGGTCTGTACCAGGTCCTTTGCACATATGATACAGCTTTTCATTGAATATTTTTATAGGACTCTAGCATGTGTGAATAAGTGGGTCTCTGGTAGTTAAGACTACTCTTCGGGCTCATTTTCTTCTGTTTGTTTGCCTTGTCTAATGTCAATGTGATAGTTTCTCTTTGTATATCTCATATTTTATTGACTTAAAAATAGTAAAATAACTTTTATTACAAAAACAAGAAGATTTAACTTCCTCAAGTTGTCCGCTGACTTCCATTGCTTGATGTATGCCACATTAAGCCCGAGTAAGCATGTGTTTGTGATTTAAAAGCTTTGAAAATATTTTATTCACTTTAGAAAGTCAAGAAAATTAAATGCCCTGGCATACCAAAGTAATCACATGTATATTCCCAATTCTGGTACAGTTTTATGGGGCTGTATTCACGTATCTGAGACCACCCACTTGCTAACTCATCCAGAAAAACCAGTTGGAAAAAAAGAAAAGAGCTGGGTTCTTTTTTAGCAGTGATATCTAAAGGCCCCAAATGTGCTCACACTGTTTACTTCTATTCTCCACAATGAATTACTTTCTCAAATAGGATTATTAGCCTGTTTTAATGCTGTGTGTTAATCTCTATCATGGTCTTGAGGTTTAATGAGTTCCCTCCACACTCTCAGTTGTCACTAATTTGCATGCTGAAGAACTTGGTTGCCTTTCTATTGCTTGTACTCATCGAACCCTAGGACCTATTTTACATGAAAAATGAATTCCATCAGCACAGTTGCTGGAAGAAAGCAAGTCTCTTTTTTTTTCCATGCTGTATCTTCTTTCCCATTCTGGAGATTTTCAACTCTTTACAAACCTAAGTTCAGGATTTTCTCTGTTTTACAAGATGTTTTTGGTTTTCTGTAGAAACCATAAGATATAAATCCTTTCATTTTTTATGTTTATTTCTTGTCTTGGAATGTCATATAGAATTATTAATAATAAGTCAATGTTACTAAACATATCTAGTAGATGCACAGATTTGTCTAGTGGGATATATTGCAACCAGTCATCCCAATATTTAAAGTAGATAAAGTCATGTAATGCACTACTACCAATATGTGCCATCCTCATTTCCCAAGGAGGATTTAAAAAAAAAAGGAGAAACTTAGTTATCCTCTTTCGATTTATTAGTTAGTTTTCTGAATGATTAAGACAGGCACAGAGCTGTTAGTAAGCAAAGATATCAAATCCATAAGAACTGGAGGGAAGGGCAAACCATCAATGTAGTTAAGTATGGCCTTCATCAGCAGACCTGGAGCTCAGCCAGAAATGAAACTAAAGCTCTGAACCACCTGCACCCTCTGAATGTACACTCCTATGATTTCTTCCAGTCCCTCTGAACTCTCTCAGCACTTTCCAAATATCAAAGTTCACACGCAAAGACACAATGGTCAGAATGAGCTACAAAAATTCCACCAAGTCCCTCTTTCTTTGTAACAGCATGGAACTGGTAATACATGTCTGTTTGATTCTCACTAGGAGGGGATGGTATTTTTACTACAAAGAGTTAAACTGCTAAGTAAGGCAGAAGGTTCCACAGACACTTTGAGTCCAGCCAGTGCACAGCCAATCAATCCTGGCCATGTTCCTTTTCTTACACACTATAACCAAACGGCTATTAAGTCTCTGAAAAGCTGTATCAAACACCAAGCAAAATCCTGAAAGATGGCAAGATTGAAAGGGGACCAGAGAGGCAGCTAGTCAATGCCTGGAGCCCCAAGTCTTTGTCTGCACAGTGGCTTCTTTTCATCATCGCTCAGATCCTAAGTTGTTTAAGGCCTATAAAAGGTGTCAGGGAGACAGCCCACTTCTAAAGATCAGCCAAGTCTGACATATGAATGCATGAGAATTCTATCAGATTGCTTACTCTCCAGCCAAATCTTTCAAGGGAGTTTCAAACAACACATTTGAAGGCCTAATATGGGATCATTCAGCGAGATCTAAAGCAAAATCTAAAAGGCATTTTCCTCCAGGTAAAAAAAAAAAAATGGAAAATGCAACCTCAGAAATAACCTCCAGTTTTCTTTTTTGTTTTCCCCAATTTATCATGGAAGGACTAATGAAACCTTATTTCTGGTTGTTGGATTTTTACTACAGAAACTTTCAGACATGCAATATAATAGTTTTTTTATTATCAAACAATGAAAAGAAAGAGATGGAGGGAGAAAGAAATGGAAGGAGAGAGAGATAGAGAGAGAGAGAGAAAGAAAGAAGAAAAGAAAGAAAGAAAGAAAGAAAGAAAGAAAGAAAGAAAGAAAGAAAGAAAGAAAGAAAGAAAGAAGTGGAGGAAGGAAGGAAGGAAGGAAGGAAGGAAGGAAGGAAGGAAGGAAGGAAAGAAGGAGGAAGAGAGAAAGATAGTGAAAAAGAAAAAATATGCATTTAAGCTGTTTAAAAGGCTATAACTGTTATTGCTTGGTTTTAAGATGTTTAATTGACTTATTAAGATTACAGCTAACTAGGACTTAGTTCCTATTAGGATAATTCTGGTCCATAGGATTAATGGAGAGCAAAGTAAAAGAAAAAATGTAACTATTGATAAAAAAAAAATGTTAAATGTTAAACACATGGCATTCGTCAAAATTTTAAAGCAACAAAAGTTGCTAAGTGCCTTTTACTAATTTCACTCCCTAACAGAACAAAAATGCTGTCTAGCAGAACAAAAATGCTGTCTTTCCTGTATCCATCATGGAGGCTCTGGTGCTATAGCTTGAGAAGGGTCCTACTGACTCTTCATCCTAGAAAGTTTCTTTCATGATTGGAATTATTCTATATTTTCCTAATATATTATTAAAATGTTCCTTTGCATGTGCAAAAGTTTTCTATTTAGAGCTCAAATAGGAGAGAGAATGAAGTTTCTTTACCACTAGCAGTTTAATTCAATTACCTGGGATGAGGCGGGGGAAGGAGAAGGAAAAATGGTATGAGCCAACTCACTATGAAAACTGGGGAAGAGGTTGAAGAAAAGGGTCAGATATGAGTGCTTCTTTCTGGTGTTTTGGACCTCTTCATACTTATTGTCAAGTTTTGTGGAGCAGAATGCAATACAAATTTTCATTATATTCATTTAGAATTTCCTAAACAAATTCTTACTGAGAGAAAGATCTGCTTTCCTCTAAGAACAAACAAATGAACAGTAGGAAATATATTTGTGATACTAGGCAGGGCAAGTTACTCTTGTGTGCCCCAGCTTATCACTTGGCAGTAATAAAGCATGACAAATTACGTTTATAGAGCACATAGTTCATGTTTAAGGAGAAGGATGTTGCCAATAACAAGAGAGCATGGTAAAGAGGGAAAGATATAGACATCTGCAGGAAGTTCTGTCCAAGTCTTTGCAAAGCCTGAGACAGCGGGTGAGGGGGACAATCGATAGAATCAAGTAGAATGGTTTGCAGAGCCAAGGATAACTTGCATTCCCACCAGACAAAGATTAAAAAAAAAAAGATTAATGTATAGATTATGAAGTACATCTAATCAATAATTATAAGGCAAGCAACAAAGCAAGAAGCCATGGACTATGATAAGGAAAACAGGCAAGAGTCTTGAAGAGGCATAGTTGGTGAATTGGTAAGCAATGGCAGGCAGGTGATTATTACAACCAGACCTCGGATGCCGAGGGAAGTAGAGCAAAGGTCAAGCCTCCCAAGAACAGGAAAGGCATACATGTGTGTTATTGTAATAATAAAGCCAATCATCTAGAGATAAAAAATGAGGTATCTGAAATTACATATGAATACTTTATAGATTAAGAGCATTTAGACAAGGAGAAGAATGACTAGTGCCTTTGAAATCAAGACAGGAAAAACTATTATTCACATGAGTCGATTGGGGAAAAAATATCACAGGTGAATGGATGGGGACTCCAGCAAGCCATAGGAGAATGCAAAACAATATTGAAATGCTTGTGATTGGAGGCCAGATGGAACCGAAAAGTAGACAAAACAGGGAGAATGATTCGCAAGAAGTATTAGCACAATTTTTCAGCATTTGACTTTAACCATGGATCTAAAAAAATTCAATGAACTCCAAACAAGACATATTAAGAAAATAAGATCAAAGCATATCATAAATAACTTGTTTCAAACCAGGCATGAAGAAAAAACCTTAACAGCAGCCCAGGGGATGAAACATAATAGATATACAGAAATCTACCCATGTTTGTGTACCACACTATTCACAATATACAAGTTAAGTAATCAGCTCAGGCACCCATCAATTGGAGGATTGGCTAAAGAAGTTGGTGTGTTAATATGCAATAGCTATGAAGAATTAACTTAATCATTTGCAGCAAAATATGTTGAACAGTGTTAATCAAAATGAGGCAGATTTGGAAAGTCAAATAGCAAATGTTTTCTCTCATATGCAGAATGTGTGTGTCTGTGTGTGTACATGTGGATGTGTCTGTGACTATGTATTTCTGTGAAATTAGAAAGGAGACTTTTTAGTAAGATGAAGGGGACCATCAGGAAGTTGAAATGACAGGGGAATAAGACAAATGTATATTATAAACATTCTTGAAAACATCATAATAAAGCCTAGTATTTTGTACAATCATTATATGCTAATTAATAATCTATAAATAAAGCAGTGCAATCCAAAGAAGGCAATGTATCTTTAAAAATAACTAAAAGAAAAAGTACCAACAATAAATAGATCTTTCAATTTTGACAAAATGAAGCTATCTTTTCAGGCATACAAAAGCTGAAACAATTTATCCTCAATAGACCATTGTTATAAGAAACATTAAGGAAGCTGAGGGACTCACAGCAAGAAAAATGGTAATTTAGGGACATCAAGGACTATGCAAAATAAGGGAGAAAACTAGAGACATTGTGTAGGCAAGTATAACACCTAAGTTCCGATGCTTGTAATAGATTAAAATAAGGACAGGTAAACTTGTTACACTGATTGGCTGGTGTGTTATTGTAACTGCATTAGCTGGTTAGCTGGTAAGTAATACATCACACCAAAACTTAAAGACCTAAAACAATGATTTTATTATGCTGTGGTCATTTAGATAGTGCTGCTGTTATAAGCCATTCTTGAATGATCCCAGTAGGCGCATGCTCAGAGCTCTGCAGGTCTCTAGTAAATCAATTTTAATATAGCTGATCTAGATCCATGTCTGCTCAGATGCTTACCTCTGACCTGTGAGGTCTCTCCATCTCCTTGCAGATTAACCTGTCTATCATCATAAAGTAAAAGAGGTCTATACTGAAGTATGACCACTCACACAAAAGGCAAGAAAAACTTTTTCAAGGTAGTGCTTGTATTAAATTTGTGAACTTCCCAGAGCATAAACATAAAATAAGTCATATGGACAACTTCAAAAATCAGTCTTCAGAAACTACAACAAATTTAATTTTAGAGAAAAAAATCATGGCTATAACAAAATCAAATTATTAATGAAATCAATCTACTTCAGTAACAGAGAATTGATCTATCTATCAAATAACATACACACACACAAAGTCATCTCAGTAGTTTATTTACTTATGCCTTTTTTTATTATTATTAGAGAGTTTCTTCATTTACATTTCAAGTGTTATCCAAAAGTCCCCTATATCCTTCCCCCGCCCTGCTCCCCTACCCTCCCTCTCCCACTACTTGGCCCTGGCATTCCCCTGTACTGGGGCCTCTAAACATTGCTAGACCAAGGGCCTTTCTTCCCGAATAATGGCCAACTAGGCCATCTTCTAATACATATACAGCTAGAGACATGAGCTCTGGGGGTTCTGATTAGTTCATATTGTTGTTCCATCTATAGGGTTGCAGACCC
>CACVCL010021643.1:0-57505 GCA_902729485.2 Mus minutoides
AAAAAGTACAGAACACCCATGATTCAAACCACGGACTGTAAGCAGTCTAACAAGAAGCAAGGCCCAAGTGAGGATGCTTCAGTCCCACTTAGAAGGGGGAACAAAATCATTATGGGAGGTAAAGGGAGGGAGGGACCTAAGTGGGAGTGGGGAGCAGGAGTTGAAAAGATGGACAGGATCAGGCATTAGGGAGACATAGGAGAAGCGGGGTGGGGGGAGGGGGCAGGAGAATGAGTGGAAATATGCAGCTGCTGAGGGTGGAGGTGGCAGGAATCTCTAGAAAGTCCGAGAGACCTGGGATATGAGAGGCTACCAGGACTCAATTTGTGATGACTTTACCCAAAATTCCCAACAGTGAGGAGATAGAACCTGAAGAGACCACCTACAGTAGATACTCAGGGCCCCCAGGGGATGAATGGGGTCACCAAACCACCTTCAAAATTTTTGACTTAGAATTGTTCCTGTCTAAAAGAAATTCAGGGACAAAAGTGGAGCAGAAATGGAAGGGAAGGCTGTCTAGTGATTGGCTCAGCTTGGGATACATCCCATTTGTGAGTACCAAACCCTGACACTATTACTGATGCTATGATGTGCTTGCCCACAGGAATTTATCATGGCTGTCTTCTGATGACTCTAGCTGCAGCTGACTGAGGCAGATGCAGATACTTACAGCCAACCATTGGATTGAAGTCAGAGACCTCTTTGGGAGAATTAAAGGAAGGATTGACAGTGCTGAGGGGTTGGCAACCCCATAGGGAGACCAATAGTGTCAACAGCCTGGAGCCCTGGGAGCTTCCTGAGACTAAGGCACCAACCAAAGAACACACATGGGCTGGTCTGAGGCCCCAGACATACATGTGACAGGGAACCACCTTGTCTGGCTTCAGTGGGAGAGTATGCATTTAATCCTGTAGAAATTTGATGCCCCTGGGAAGGGGGATAAGGTGGGAGCACTCACTTAGAGGCAAAGGAGAGGATGGATGGTATGAAGAACTCTGGACCAGGATGGGAGCAATATTTGGGATGTAAATAAGCAAAATAATTAATATTGGATGTAACTTCTATTACAGAATATCTTCACCCCCTGAATATTTTCTACGTTGCATATTCCTTCTTCCTTCTCTTTAACCTTTGACAACAACTGATCTTTATTTCCACTATTTTCTTAGTACTGCTTTCTCCAGAATACCATCTATCTTTTGTCTATGCTTTTCTATCACATAACATTTATTCAGTTTATTCCATGTCTTTTTGTGGTACAACACCTACTTTAATGATATATGGCATCTTTATGTTTATTCCTCCAATGCATCTAATGAATGCTATTTTTATTGCTTCAAGTTCTGGAAATTACAAATAAATAATATGTAAATGTGCTTGCCCAAGTCTGGTGAAATGGCTCAGCTGGTGAGATGGCTGGCACCTGCCAGACAAGCCTGATGACCTGAGTTTGGTTCCCAGCATCCATGCAGAAAGAGAGAATTTCTTCTAATAATATTTTTTCTTACCTTAACATAGGCACAGATACATCTGTCGATTTTATTTTAACATATAGGTGTCTCATTCAGTCATCGTTTCTTAGGAAGAGTATTTTTTTCCCATTCTTTGCTTTTTTTTGGTCAATTATCAATAGATTGCATTTAAGAAACTCTATCTGGAGGTTCTTTGCTTCATGTCATCTACCCATTTTAATACTTAGCACATTCTTCAGGCATACTGCTTTGATTGCTGTCATTCAGATAGTCTTGGTCCTCCTAGCTCTTTATGATGGATATTTTAAGGGTTGATTTTTCATTTAAAATCTATGCTGTGCCAATGAATACAGATATTATAGAAATTCTGTGAGGTTTTTATTATAGTTAATAATGTGCAATGAATGTTTAAAATCCTGAAATTGCTCACATCCAAGTAGCTGATAATGGAAGAGTCAGGGTAACACGTGGCTCTGCTTCCATTATCCTGTCTCTGCTCTATAACTTCTGAACAGTGTTTCAATGAGATGAGAGACAGTAATGCTCATCTGAAGGAAATCATCCTTCTTCTTTAGAGACTCCAAGGAAAAAGGAATAATACATGTGAATGAGGAGGTACACATGTTAATGCATTGAGTTAGAGAGGCAAAACAGGAATTTAAAAACTTGAAACATTTGATAGCCATTGAAATGAATGGACAAGAAACTTGACCAATATCCACTTATCAGTGAGTGCATATCTAATGACTTCTTTTGTGATTGGGTTACCTCACTAAGGATGATACCCTCCAGATACATCCATTTGCCCAAGAATTTCATAAATTCATTGTTTTTAATAGCAGAATAGTACTCCATTGTATAAATGTACCACATGTTCTGTATCCATTCCTCTGTTGAGGGACATCTGGGTTCTTTATGGCTTCTGGCTGTTATAAATAAGGCTGCTATGAATATAAATTTAAGGGAAAAATAATTCATGTTAATTGCTTTATTGGAGCCACATCTCCAGATATAAACCATGAGCTGTTAATTTCCCTGTGTTCAAGATGCTAGAATCCTGACTGAAAATTCAGACGGAAGAGTTGCAATACTGCATATACAGAGTCAAAATTATCCATGGTGGTCTTTTAAGAAAAAGTATTATTAAGTTGTTTATTTACTTACATTATTTACACTTTGATTGCAACTTCTCCTTCCTCCTCTTCTCCTAGTCCCCCCTTCCCTCTCCTCGTCAACCTCTTCCCCTTTCTCCTCAGTCTCCCATGGATATTAACCAGCTTTGGCATATCAAGTTGCAGTAAGGCTAGGTGCATCTTCTTCTATTGAGGCTAGACAAGGCAGGCCAGTTAGGAGAAAGGGATCCAAAGGCAAGCAGTATAGTTGGAGTTATCTTTATCTCTCTTAATAATCATCCACTGTGTTTCTTTGTGTTGGATGAAATGTCCTTTGGGCCACATTAGTGAAACTTTGAAAGCTATTTTCAGCAGACCATTAGTTTCCAGGAGCTGAAAGCTGATGATGACAGTGCCTGAAGCCTAGACTAGAGACTTCCTGCTTTTAGTCACCTACGTGCCTAGTGCACTCAGAAAGTTGGTTTATGAATTTCTTTTGTTTTGTGGATGTGAAAAGTTCACACAAACACTTCTACCAAGGAAATGTGACTTGTTATATGGCTATCATCAACGATATTAGGCTCAGAATAAACTATGTTTCATCCAACTCCTTTGAAGGTAAGGTACATTTTTTGCTTTGGTGATAAAACTCAAGTTTGTTATCATTTTCAAATGCTTCTGTACTTAAATGTAATAATTTCCTTAAATTGATTATTAATCAGAAATTTGTACTTATTCCATAACTTGTGTATAGTTAATCCCAAATCAAAGACTTCATTTTCAAAATGTTTCTTGTATAATATGACTGCAAATTAAGTGTAAATCTAATCATATACTACACAAATTAGGAAAGCATACACAAAATATATGTAGCTATATTTATTGATAATCACTTTGTAAAGAAAGAAATCACATTCCAAAACAATAAGCAAAGTATACTGTCATTAATGCAGTTCTCCTACATTTTTGAGTTGTCTAGATATGTGATATAGAGTATTAACTAAAATAAAACAAATTCTAACTATAAAATATTTTTAATGTTTATGTTGATTATTTATTTATCATTTTATATTGTAGTATATAGAAATGAAGGAAATAATATAAACCTACATGTATGTGTATATTTGACTATTATGAAAATTAAATTTTTGGTAGAAAATGATGACACATTATAATTTTAGATATAATTTACATTCAATCCACATGAAAGCTGTAAAAATTCATTCCATTTGAAAATTCATGAGTGCTGTCCCCAGTGCTGCTGATGACAAGGTAAGAAACAGTTGGATTCATTCTAATTTGTTCCAAGCCATGGTAATTAGAGAGGGCGTGAAAAATACCTCTCCACTCAATTCTCTCTAATTATTATAATGCACACAAAGAAGCTCTTAGGAAAACAAATAGATCAGGCCCACTCTCTCCAATCTCTGGAAATGCAGAGCAGCATGTTTTTTTCAAGTCCAACAATGTACAAATATGTGCTGGAGAACTACCCATGGGAACCACTCTTCAAGGTTTTGTAAAGCTTCAAATATGGAGTCACTAACGTTCCCTGAAAATATCCACAAGTGTTGCGACTTCCTCTTCCCATCTGTGTTATTTGAATGGTCTGATATGTTTAAGGCAATGTTGAGTCTCAAAGAATTTTGTGCATTCCAAATTCATTCATCTGAGTGTAGTGTGCTTGAATCTGGATTGTCCTAACATTTGTACACCCTATTTTAAATGATCTGAAATGAAGGGAAGGATGAATTGACGATGGCCACCTTTTTCAAAAGCATGAAGGGAAATTCTAGTCTATAACATGCTGTGGAGACTTCCCTTGTCTGTGCTAATCATCTTTGGATTTGGTTGCACCATGACCTCTAATTTCACCAAAGGTTTACTTCTTTACTGCTTTAGTTACGCATCCTTGGTAGAGGAGCCAGCTGTTTACTTAATTAAAAGACTGTTATTTATGAATCCCTAAAGTTAACAGAATTCTACAGATAAGAACTAATGCAGCAGGGGGCAGAGTTGAGGAAGAGAGATTGAGAAGTGGGGTTTAGATATCTAATACTTGTGACCTAACTAACACTGGGATTTGGAAAGAATATTGTATATTTTTTTCATATTCAAGTGATTGAGATCTGCAAATCAACGGTCCTTGTGAACACATAAGGAGTAATTCCTGGTACCTTTGAAAATACTTTAATTAGCGAAGGGGTTTTGAGGACATAATATGTTTGTGGATCATAGAAAATCAGTCCAGGATTACTGAGGTATATTTTAATTGAATTCTACGAGCCCTTAAAAACAGAGGTCCATTTCCTAGACAAAGAAGAAGGCATGCAAAAGATGCAGCAGATGGGAACCAGAGATTTTAAACATCAAAAAGCGTTGATATATAGATGCTGGCTGAACAATACAAGGTCATTTACAAGAATTGGAGAATTTTTTTTTCTCCTGATTGCTAGGGACAAGATGTAGCTGAAAACTCATGTTAGCTTGCTATTGCTGTTGTAAAATGCCACAACAGCTCTTTTGGGGGGAAGGATTTGCTGTGGCTGATGGATTCAGGAGTTCAAGCCTTGGTCCTTGGGGGAAGGATTTGCTGTGGCTGATGGATTCAGGAGTTCAAGCCTTGGTCCTTGGCTCCATTGCTTTTGGCTCTTTCTTTAGGTAGAAAGACCTGGTAGTGGCATATAGTGATAGAAATCTCTCACTTTTTTGTCTCTAGAAAGCAAAACTCCAAACCCATTATCTTCTTTATACACATTACCTCAGTGACCTAACTTGCTTCCACCAGGCTTCATCTTTTAAAGATTCTACTTCCTTTCACTGCTACCACAGGCTGATGCTCATGTTTTTGAACATATAGGCTTTTGAGATGATTCTCACATAAACTGAGTTATGACCTCCCTCTCCTCCCTCTCCCTCTCCCTCTCCCTCTCCCTCTCCCTCCTTGCACTCTCTCTCTCTCTCTCTCTCTCTCTCTCTCTCTCTCTCTCACACACACACACACACACACACACACTCTCTCTCTCACACACACACACAGAAGGGAGGAGGGAGAGGGAGAGAGAGAGAGACATACACACACACAAAACAAACAAAATAATGCCAACAAATAGTAAGGCAGGAAACAGACTGTTTCAAGCACTCTCTGAAGCAGAATTGCAAGCACAGATACAACTGCTACCTGGGGAAGCCACATAGAGAAACTATATAACCTACGGCAGTCTCCTGACATACAAAACTTGAGGCAGTAAGTGTTGTTTAAAACTGCTAAGTATGTCAAATTTGCATCACAACAAAGGACAACAAACACAACAATTAGTGTAATTTTTAAAATTTTAACAGATTGATATTTTAGGAAAACAAAATGAACCATAGAATTCTTAGAATACAAATATTTACTTATTATCATCAAAATGTACAGTGTATGATTACTAATTAATCTTAATCTTCACTTATAATCAATATTTGACTTGGTCAATATTCAATAGTGATCAATTTACAGTAAAAAGTGTTTATATTTCATAAATTGCTCTAGAAATTGAAGCAAGAGAATAAAATTCTTTGGTTCACTGTGAACAGAGCAAATGCCACACTAGAGTTAAGTACCCTCTATGTGAGATCAGAATATCTAGCTTCTTTTCTGATTTTGACTACATCAGCTGGCATTCTTGGAGGGCTTCATCCTCTCAGGTTATGCACTTAAACCAGAACAATGATATGAAAGATCTCTGCTCATCCTGAACTTCTGGGGTTCTGGCAATTGTCCACATGGAGGATGACAGTGGGAAACATAAAATGGGGGCATTCTGTGTCACCTTTCCTGAAGGATTATGAGGACAGCAGTAATGACAAAAGTGACTTTGCCTTTCTTCCTGCAATGACTTTCCAGCTGGGACTGGGTTATAACTCATGTTCAGTCACCGGGTGCACACTCATTATCCTATTGTCTACGCTGGGCTACGGGGGCTCCCATATGCTGCTATTCTCCTTTATGACTTGAAAAAAATAGTTACCATCGACTCTGAATAGGAAAATAAATATGTTTGATGCCATATTCCTATTATCCTTCCATTTACCTCTTATAGCAGTTGGAAGTGAAAAATATACCCCTGAATTTCCTATAAAATTTTGCTTTTTAAAGTGTTTCAATTTGTTACATTTAAATTTTCTTTTCTGTTCCTTCCTTCCTTCCTTCCTTCCTTCCTTCCTTCCTTCCTTCCTTCCTTCCTTCCTTCCTTCCTTCCTTTCTCTTTCTGGTTCTGGTAATAACTCCATGGGTCAGCCATTCTTGTAGATAATATTTTTGAACATTGTGTTGGTTGGTGATTAACTGAAGTAGATAACTTAAAAGGCAGAAAGTGTTTATTTTGGCTCACGGTTTGAAGGTGCCAATATGTGAGGGAAGAAACAAAGAGATTAACCCTGAAAAATCCTGACTTTTGATAGTGAGAGTGGCAGCCATTGTGGGAGGCCAGTGGCAGAAAACTAAGAAAACCAAAATGGTGTAGGAAGCTCGGGTAAAAAGGTAGAGAAAGATTTGGTTTCCTCTTAGCTTAATCAGAGTAAAACTGATAAATTGTGTAAGTTAGAGACACACAACATAGTTTCACATTCATATATTTTATGGTGATTATCAAGTCACTGAGCTCAGTTACCCCATTACATAAATATGTTTTATTTGTTTTATTTTGTGGTATGAACAGTTAAAAATCTACTCTTTTAGTGAACTTCAGCTAGTCAATAAAATACTGCAAACAATACTTGCTATTTTGTAAATTAGGTTCCCTTTGTAGCTGAAAGTTTGCCCTTAGCCAACCACTAGAAACTAAATGGCCAAGATTACTCCATGCCCTATGAGAAATCAGCTAAAATGAATCCAAAACATATCCCCAGTGATGAAATGATGAACACAGGACTGAATATGAGAGATTAGAGTTTGAGGAGAGACATAGGATATAGTTGAAACAAAAATAAAATTATTAAAATGTCTTTGAAAAATTCAAATAAAGTATAGAAAAGGAAAACATGCCTAAATGATGGATAATTGGTCGAGCTGAGGCTTTGAAATGGGAGAAGCCTAAGTAACAAATCTGCGGCAGAGATTTGCTGATTGAGACAGGATATGCCTCCATCTTCACTCACAGTGTTAAGAGTTCATGTAGTCATGCCACTGACAATCACAAGTTAATGACAGCTCATAAATAAAAGTCCAGGCTAACGAGAATGAGCAAAGAGGTGGTACTCATAGCCACAGACTACTTCCTCTGAAGCCTAGAACCCTCTCCAATTTGTTACAGCTAGAGAACAATAAAAAACATCTCTAGGGAACATATACTAAAAACATATACAGAGTTAGCATATGTACATTCATATAAAAATTAAGGCTGTAGAATCCATAATCCAGACTTAAAAAAATATGACTCAACCCCTATGCAGTGTGATAGATATTACTATTAAGCTGCTGCTTAATAAATTTAGTATAGGAAAAATTTCCTGCCAATCTACTATATTATAAAAAATGCACCAATTTAACAGAAAGTATTTTTTAATATTTTGGTTTTCATACTTCAATGTGATTTGTGTATTTGAAATACGTTATTTTCTTTACATATACATTTACATATAACCTAACATAGTGATCATCATTTTGATAATATAAAGTAGGTGCATGTATTTGTTTAAACAGATAGTAAATGCCAATTTGACAAGGTTTGAAATTAAATGTTCCTCAAAGGTCTGTATGAGTAAAATTTGTCTAGGCTCTGGCACTAATAGAAGAAGGGAGAACCCTTAAGATATAAAGCCAAATGGAAGAACATTTGTGGATTTAGGTGTGTGTCTTTACAGGGGGACTCTAGTGAGCAGCCTTGCTCCATAAAAATATATGAATATGAAACTATGTTGTGTGCCCCTAACTTATACAGTTTATCAGTTTTACTCTGATTAAGCTAAGAGGAAAACCAAATCTTTCTCTAGTTTCTTACCCCAGCTTCCTACATCATTTTGGTTTTCTTAGTTTCCTGCCACTAGCCTCCTACAATGTCTGCCACTCTTACTATCAAAAGTCAGGATTTTTCAGGGTTAATCTCTTTCTTTCTTCCCTCCATATTTGAACCACCAGAGATACAGTGGCGTAGAGAGCATCTCTACAGATATACTTTCAAGGTTTGGCAATTCAGTATGTTACCATACAGCCTCCGTCTTCCCTCTCATAGCTGTATATCTTCCCATCTCACAGTTTCAGTCAAACCTTCTGTGAAATACTAGGCCATATTCCTACTAATAGTTTTTAATCTGGCACTTTATACATGTCAATAGACTGAACTCTTGACTAAGCCATCCTCCTACTGTACACTCTGATGGTACATTACTAAATGTTACATAAGACTTAATAGCAAGACAAGGAAGAAAGGCTATACAGACAGAACACATAAAAGGAAAGCAATAATGAAAAAAAAAATCCAGTGTTTTTTGGATGTTGATGATGCCTTAAATAAGACACAAACAGAATAAGATATTTTGGTGAATATTGTAATTTGTGTTATATGAAGGGCCTAGGAATACCCATGAGGTAGCCCCATCTATAAGTTTACATGAACATTTCATGTATATTTCATAGTTGGTACCAGGAGATGTTGATATTACAAAGCCTTAACTTCAGTTTTCAACTCTCTGGATGATTCTCCTGTGATGGTGGTGGTGGAAACTGTGATTGGTGGATTTCAGGATAGGGAAGCTATATTATTGTTCCATGCTAGACTTTCTTTCTTTTTAAAAATTGTGTGTGTGTGTGTGTGTGTGTGTGTGCATGCAAGAGAGAGAGAGAGAGAGAGAGAGAGAGAGAGAGAGAATATGTATTTATTTTGAGGTGAAATTATTTTACATTCTCTCCTTCCATACTGTGTTTGCAGCCTTGAAATACCTTAGTCTTTCAAGAATATATGGAGTCAGAAGAGAAGGGAATCTCTCACACAATTCCTCTATATGATCTACTTGTTTGGCATAAAGAATGAGTGGCCTAGAGAGCAGGTATCCAGATGATGAAAAGACTAAAGTATAGACAGATAGGTGAAGAAAGACACACACACACACACACACACACACACACACACACACACACACACACACACATATATATATATATATATATCTTGTCAAGTTGGCATTTACCGTCTGTTTAATCAAATACATTCACCTACTTTATATTATCAAAATGATGATCACTATGTTAGGTTATATGTAAATGTATATGTAAACAAAATGACTTATTTCAAATACACTATCTATAGAGTATGGTCTGTTATAGATATCACAAGCTGTTACTGAGTTCACTTTTCATTTTTTAAAGAAAAGTCTAGACATGATATGGAGAGGGGAGTAGCTTTGTGTGGATGGTCTCTTGATGAAGGTAAGCTATGATTGGGTGGTGTGATGTGGGAGGCAGGCTGTGCTTGGATGAGATTTAGCTACTCATAAGAAAATATTCTTGTGCTTGAGACTGAGTTTAGTTAGTAAGGGTTGATATTGAGTGCTTAAGAATCTGAGTTCCACCCCTTCTTAGAATAGGGAACAAAACACCCATGGAAGGAGTTACAGAGACAAAGTTTGGAGCTGAGACGAAAGGATGGACCATACAGAGACTGCCTCACCTGGGGATCCATCCCATAATCAGCCACCAAACCCAGACACTATAGCTGTCTCGTGTGAGGCTATGCCAGTGCTTGGGAAATACAGAAGTGGATGCTCACAGTCATCTATTGGATGGAACACAGGGTTCCCAATGGAGGAGCTAGAGAAAGTACCCAAGGAGCTGAAGGGGTCTCCAACCCTATAGGTGGAACAACAATACGAACTAACCAGTACCCCCAGAGCTCATGTCTCTAGCTGTATATGTAGCAGAAGATGGCCTAGTTGGCCATCATTGGAAAGAGAGGCCCCTTGGTCTTGCAAACCTATATGCCACAGTACAGGGGAACACCAGGGCCAAGAAGTGGGAGTGGGTGGGTAGGGGAGGGGGGTTATAGGGGACTTTCGGGATAGCATTTGAAATGTAAATGAAGAAAATACCTAATAAAAATTGAAAAAAAAAGAGTTTAGGAATGAAAACAGCCAGTGCTGTACATGGAAACAAACAAAAATAATAAATATCTTAAAATAATATTCAATAAAGGTACAATATGAAATTAAAAAAAAAAAAGAAAAGAAAGAATCTGAGTTCCAGCACAGGAAAACACATACAAAAGTCAGTTGTGGCAATGTGTGCTTGTAACCCAGTGCTAGGGAAGCCAAGACAGATGTATCCAGTTCTCTGGCCAGCTAGTCTAGTCTTATTGTTGATCTCTGATCCAGTGAGTGCCCCTTTGTCAAAAACCAAGCTTGGCAGTTCGTGAAAAGTGACACCTAAATTTGCCCTTTGGCTTCAACACTACATACACATATGTGATTATACACTATCACATACATGAAACACACACATACACACACACACACACACACACACACACACACACACATGCACAAACAGGCACACACACACAACAATTCTGTGTTGGGTTGCAATTTACTTACATATTCACTTAGGTTGCAGTTTGTAAAACAGAAAATCAAAAAGTTTGGAGTCAGCTTCAGGCCAAATTTAGCTTAATTTAATACCACCCTACCACTTCTTGGATTCTTCTCTTCATAGATTTCATCACATTCTTTTTTCTTATTTTCATCAGATAAGTGGTATTTCTTGTGTATTTCTTCTCCACATTAATGCTCCTTTCTAATATCCTCATTCTCTCTCTCTCTCTCTCTCTCTCTCTCTCTCTCTCTCTCTCTCTCTCCTCTAGGAACAAGCAAACGAAATGAACCTGCATTGGGATCTGCTGGTGTAGCTTATCGAGACTTTTCTGAGTTTCCACACTTGGATGTTAGTCTTTTGTGGGGTGATAATTTTCCATTTGCACTTCTCTTTTTGTCTCCTTTCCCAAAAGTGAGAACCTGCATGGCTTAAGCTTTGTTCCTCCCAACACTTTGGATGCACTCGTTAGCGCAGAGATGTGTGATACATTAATGAAACACTAAATGTCTCTTATTGCCAGGGCCCACACCGAAGCGGGCATTTTGGTTTATTGATTTTAAATGTTTATAAAAACATAATAGATTCGTTTGTTGTTGATGTTCTTTGTTAAACTTCCAGGGAATAGGCTACAATATGGTCAACTGTGGCAATCAACAATAGCAATACAAGCTCTACCTAGCAGTATAGAGATTGATAGATCAAGAATATTTGTTATTATCATGGAACATTTGTTTACATTTTAGGAAAATGTTTTCTATAACAGATTTTTATATAATTATTATTTTAATTCATAATTTTATGTGTAATTGCGATTTCTATTATTTTCTAGAAATTTATGGTGTATTAAAGCCTACACATCCCACACCAAGAAGTTTTCATAAGGTGCAATTTTCCTTTAATTAACACCAAGAGCTACCTACACTTTAGAATTGATTCATGATTAATTAGTCATATTTTCTAAAAGGCATTCATTTTGATTAGATGGTATGAAAATTAGCCTGGGATAATTCCTATTTCATTAGATGTACTCTCTCCTCGTGTTGCTGAAGCGCACTATTTTGGATCCCTAAAACGATTCCCACTTCGGTTCATATTACTTTTCTTTAATGAAAATTAATACTTTTTTCCCCACTGCCTACTGCTGAGCTAATTTTGCTGCAGATGATGTTTGTCGGTTTCATTCTATTTTTATCCCACTGTAGAGTGACGCATTGTCTTTCATTTAAAAGCACCGTGTTTTCATTATGTTCCAGAGAAGCCTGTGCAGATGGGTAAGAAGCACTGTTTGAAATCCACATCCTGGTGCCAAGAGGTGGCTAACATTTTACAGGCTGTCAACTCCAAAACCTTTTTCCTGTTGGATGGGAAGTCTATGCTGTGGATTCTAATGCTAAGTAATTGGACACTTATTAAATTGTATTTAGGGGTTGGCATCATTAGAGTTGAAGACTCTGGGATTCTGTCTCGATGACCTGTGTGTGGTGCTTTTGTGCTGAACTTTAGTTAGCATCATTAAATACAAATCCAATTATAAAATAAGCCATCTGATCGCTGTAATTGAGACAGGGGCATAATTTTCTTTGTAAACTGCTGAGCCATATAAGTCAGTCAATCAAAGGGACACCCAGGAACAGACCCGAGAACACACTGAGATGTTGCCTTTAAAGTTCGTCTGTTTTTCTTTTCAAAATTGTTTGGAATTCAGATTATGTTTATGTTCAATGTCCTTTTCTATAAAAATGTTTTTGATAGTCTTATAAATTCCTAAAAAAAATCAATCAATCAAACAAACAAACAAAAAACTTTGCTGAGGTGTTGATACAAATTCTTATAAAATTTTGTACCATTATGTGAGGAATTTCATCTGTGATTATTAAACTTTTATATTAACTTATGTAGGTGGCTTTGCTGTCTGCTATATTTTACTCTAGGTCTTGTGGTGATAGACATTTGTAGAAGTGATAATTATTTGATTTAAAATAAAATAGTATCATCAGTGTGTGTGTATGCATGCAACCTCTCTCTCTCTCTCTCTCTCTCTCTCTCTCTCTCTCTCTCTCTCTCTCTCTCTCTCTCTCACACACACACACACACACACACACACACACCCCTCATTTGATTAACTACAGATCTTAGACTAAGGGGTAAAGTCTCCCAAAGAAGAAAACATTTTGCTTTTGGCCTGGCTTACAGAAATCATCCCTGAATTTCTATTTGCCGTTTGCCCCATGGACAGCCAGTTCAAGGAGGCAGGTCTTACCTCCATGTCTACCCTGCTGAATTCCTGCCCTCACTTCAATAGGAGCCAATTCCTTACACTGCTGCAGTTTAAAGAAGTTCTTTTAACATGAATAAATTATCACATTTGTCCATGCTCCTGTCTTATCTTTTAGTGTCTTTGACTCCATCTAGGGCCTGCAGCCTCTGCTTGTTGTTGTTGGGGCTGTGGGGCTAGTGTTGAGAGTGCTGATCCAACCCTCTCACTATGGATCCATTCTGTGGGCCCACTGTAGCTTAGCTTGACTAAGAATCAGTAGCTTGTAGGTGGCTTGGAATTAGAGCTGAGTCATTCTGCAGATTTTGGGTGTGGGATCTGTGTTGCTGCAGAAAAGCATAGGGGTGGGTGCCTTTGTGCTGGATCAGGCAGGTATAGCGTTGGATTTCTAATGCACAAAGGTACATTTTGATCCATGCCTTCAGGTCAGGGCAGAGGCTATGTGGCTGTGAAGTCAATAAGGTCTCAGTTCTGTAAGTGTCATAGGTAGTTTCTCCCTTGGCAGCAGAATTTGACCTCGTAGGTGACTCTTGATAACTCATTTCAGAGTCTGTAGTTGTATCTCTTTTATAGAATGTACAGCTAGCTTTATATCACGTCTGTAGATGAACTAGAGTGACCTTTGTCCCATCTGGTAAAAATCCTGATCAACGTAAGTCAGTGTTAGATGATACTTACAATATATATGGACTCTACATACTTTGGGGAATATTTCTCAGAAGTGCAAAGAGAAAGGGAAAAAGAACTTCTTTTCCTTTCTTTTTTTTTAAACATGGGTAGAAATGACATAAATTAAATGTGCTGTTTTTACTTTCTTTATATGCTAACACAGTGATATGACATTTTGTGTCAAAGGAAGTAAAAAGAAAGCAGCACGGGCGGAGCTAAATGACCACACTAGGTCATATGCACATGTGTGCAAACCTTTACATGTGTGTATGTAAGCATAACAAAAACAGTTACAGAAGAGACCAGGGATTTGGAAGGTGGGCACAGGAGGAGTCAGAGGGAAAGAGGGAGGGTCAGAGTGATCTAACAGCAGAGGTCATGTCTGAAGTTCCTAAAATAAATTATTAAATTAAAATAGAAAACCATCACAAGTGAAAAGTTTTCACTCGTTTTAGTTGATAAAATGAGTTTTAAACTGGACACAGCAATTTCCTACGGGCCTAAGAGATTGGGGTAAATAGTTTAGTCTGGAAACAAACGCAGACCCCTAACGGAGGAAAACATTAAAAATTAAGTGCTTCAGTCACAGGCGGACCATGAGCCTGTAGCCCAGACTTCTGGGCATGCTCCCGAGGTCGCAGTTCTCTCTCCAACAGGTTCAAAGTGAACCCCAGAAAGAGACTGCGGCTGCTCACATTGATGGTTTCAGGAAGCTCCAGATCTCTAAACGAGGTTTGCAAGGGTGCATTTGACAAGGGCTTCACATGTTTCTGCTGTCTGTGTCAGCGTTCTCCAGTGGCCACTAGCGTATGTACGGCATATTTGTAACATGTTACCAGTTCTCTGCATACTGCCACATTTCTTTTTCGGGTATTATCGACATATATTTGGTGTCTGGCAGATTCTCCTTTGCACCATCCGCTTCAGTCTTTGAAGAAACTCTACTCAAGTGTTGCTTCCGTGGGGGGTGGGGGGGTTACAAGCATGGCATGGTCTTCAGTGCTTTCTAATTCTTTTCTTGTGACTGAACACTGAAGTGTGCTTTTCATGTTGTCTTCCCTTTATGCAGCAGATTGTATTTCATTTAGTCAATTTATCTTTCTAAAAAGCTATAGGTGTTGTCTTCGTTACCTTTCTACTGATGTAAAGAGGCTCCATGATCAAGGGAGCAGCTAGAGCAAAGTTTATTGAGAGCTTGTTTACGGTTTCAGAGGGTGAGCCCACCACTCTCATGGCGCGGAGCATGACAGTAGGCAGGCACACAGGCATGTGCTGGGGCAGTAGCTGGAAGGCAGCGTGTTGAGACAATAACCACCAGGGTGGGTGTTGTGGAGAGAATGCAAGCAAGCTACCGGGAAGGGCCTGGGCTTTTCAAACCCCAGAGCCTATGCCTAGTGACACAAGGAAGCTACATCTTCTCATCCGACTCCAACAGTTCCACCAACTGGGGACCAAACATCCAAATGTATGAGCCTGTGAGGGCCATTATCACTCAAAGGAGCACAGGTGTGACGCTTCAGAGAAATTGTCTTAATTTGAGAGTTTATATGTATACAGGTTATTTTCATTAATTCTTTGATTTTGAATTTATTAGTTTGGATTCAGACTTAGTATTTCAATGTCTACTGATAGTTTATTGTTTTCATAATTTTAATGTCTTATACTTTATTTAGCTCAGTTTATTACTATCATTTTATCAGTTTCACTTTATTACTATCATTTCAAACTATTTTATTAAGTAATTTACTTAATCATGTTAATTTCTCTACCAATATCAATTTAGATGAAGTCTTTAGTGTTAGTAGTTAATAGCATTATTTTTTTCATATTCCTCATGTGTAAAGCTTCTTTGGAACATCTTACCAGAGTGTATTCAAGATATACAGCCCCAAATTTTCACCCCAAAATTCTAAAGGTGGGCAGATGAATCACTTCCCTCTTCCTGATGTTCATAAGCCTAAGATCAAGCCTTTTGATTCCATGTGATTGCTCCTACTGTCTCCAGCCCCGAGGCTTCAGTAATATCCAGATTTTAACTTAATGTACATTCTTTAGCACCTCTTCCCTACTACCCAGTGTAAAAAGTTTTGATCTTATTGCCTTGTTTAGTCTGTGCTTGAATGATTTATTTTCTTCAAGCCAAATGTGCATTTCACCACATTTTTGCATTTTTTTTTTTTACAAAGGAAGGTGACTCTTATTGAGCTACATTATTTTAAATAACTATTAAGTATAATATACAATGCATAAAGATTTTCATGATCTGCTTTTCTATGAGCATATTTTAAATTGATAATCAGTATGATTATCAGTTGTATTTCTCAAAATTATTCAAGATATTCATTATTTTTCATTGTTTCTACTTACCAATATAAGAACATAAGTAGATAGCATAACATTAACTAAACTTGTATTTTTGGGATAAAATCTAAGCCTGTTAGGACAGTGTTCTGATTGGATGTCTTTAGAATTTCTAATCTTATATTTAATAAGCAAGATTTCCTGTAGTTTTAACATATGGGTTATAGGTAATTTTTATTCTTAAGGATTTCTGGTACCATAGAAAAAGCTTATAAATATTTTATTTAGTAATTATTACTATGGGTATAAATTAAATATATAAATATATAAAACCTATTTTAAATATATAATATTTTTAAATATATAAAACCTATTAATAATAGGTTTTTGAATTATAAAATTTTCATATATCTAGACTCTTTGTTTCCAATTTTGTTTATATTATCACTGTGTTTACACATTATTTTTAATGTGTCACCTGTCACTGTATAACCTTTGTCCTCTATTCTCTTTCTGAGCCTTATTTTAATATGTATGTAAGATATTGAAATATTGAATGCATAATCATAAATGTTCATCAACATATGGTTGGTTCATCATTTTATTCTTGTTGCACAGACCTACAGGGGACAGTATAATAATCAATATTATACTGTTAATATGTATGTATGTAGTGCATAGCAGAACACAGACATTGCTATTTAGCTTCTAAGTATTTAAAAATAGCATACAATAATGTATACATTTATGGGGAACTATTTGCCCTTGTACTTATCAAATCTTATTACATTATATTTGAATTCTTAGATTCCTTTCTTCTAATTATCCATAGAATCTAGCATGTGAGAACTGGGATCATCCCACTAAATCTTGTTTGTCTTTGGAATTTAGATCTTCTGCATTGAGTTAATGCATAGTTAAATAATGTCATGTTTTACTCGAAAACATAGGTCAAAAACGAGTGGAATCATGAAAGTCTTTATTAATAATTTTTAGTAACATTTTAAAAAGGTTGTAATGAAAATAAAATGCCCTACAGAGATTGCTGATGCTGTTCATCTTTATACAAAAAATTTTAAATGGAATTTTCTCCATTTCACACCCTGTTGATGACACCTCAGCTGACATCACCTGGTCTCTCCATTCCCCTTTATTTCTTCTCTTCTGTTTAGACAATATGTGACAATTACTGTGGGGCTAGTTGTATGTTTATCTGGGGCCATTTAATCCAACTCATTGCTGCATTAGTGCTTTCAACTATTAGCTTTGATTTCTTATGGCTATTCTGAGGCCATATCTTCCCAGCAACAGATCCTAGTAAATGCACACTAATATCTTACATGAAAACAATTAAGGTGAATATTATAGCCCTTCAAAGGCTACTAGAGATGTTTTTGAAAGGAATTTCAATTATTGGAGGTATGGGGATAGTAGTTCAGGAAAGGGAATATTTTCTATGGGTTTTTCCAGGCATATGAATTTTTGTCATACTTTAGTAAGATATTTAAGTGGCTTTTCAGAACACTTGAATCCTATTTCTGTATTAGCTCTCTCATTATATATCTTACATGAGAAGAGAATCACATAGCTTCCAAGGAATCTGTCTGGGGATGGATTGCAATAATATGCAATTACTGATGAAGGCATAGATGGGTTGTATACCTGAGCCCATGAGCTATAATAAAAAATTAATATGGTACAGTGGAGCCCTGGATCTACATTTAGTTCATTTCCCTAGGTCATTCCACACACAGCAAGATTTCATCCTTATTGCCTTGAAACAGCAACTCACATTTTTGTTTCCTAACCATATGCAAAGTAGTGTTTTGGAGTTTTGCTCTAATTTAAAGCATTCAACAAAGTCCTAAAAAAAAAAAATGTTTGGGTTTTCATCACTGTGCTCTAGTTAGAAGCTATAGAGCCTCTTCTTAACCTTCCTGATGGCTGAGTTTTAGAACACAAGTGGCATTTAGAAATGGGGTCGGAGAAGTGCATATTTTGGTGGCAAAGTATGAAGTTCCAAGTTCCAAGTTGTCTTCAGCAGTGATAGTGACTATGGGTCTAGGTGGGCCAGCCATTAGGCTGGCAGCTGTGACTGATGATTGCGCCTACTTCCCCACTGTTACCTTACCTGCGCACTTATGAATGTGCATTGTTCTCTTCTGAGTAGAGTTTAGCATGAATTACCATTCCTACCCTATCTTCTGACTCTTTTACTCTCTTTAAATGTTTTGAGATGGTGTTATTTAAGCCTACTTGCACAACAGTCCTTGAACATTCTCCTGTCTCACCTTCTAAAATACCTGAAATTACGCGCATATACCACCTTTCTGGATACTGCTCTTCATCAGCTTAGCAATTCTGCTCAAAACTCACTTTTGCAATGGAACAATCTGAGCGCTAGACACCTCTATCCATTCTTGTATTTTTACTGCATGAACTAGGGTGCTAGATGATCATGGTTCAAGCCAGTGGCTGCTGAGTTCACTGTCTCACTCTAAAGAAAAGTAGAGAAAGAAATGGGTTCAAAGAGAAAGCAAAGCCAAAGCACATTCATTATGGAAAAGTGAGAAAACTCCCAGATGGGAGAGAATATCTGGGGAGGGATACTGCTGTACACCCTAGTTTAGTTACTGAGACTTAAAATGGAGGCCTAGGCATTCTAATATTTGAGACCGAACCTTCGTGGAATGCATCAAAATCAGAATCAGTGAATGGACTTTGCATAACCCTTGCTCACCCTTTGGATATCCATTGTATGCCCTTTGGGTCCAACTGGAGAGGTGGTCACGAGTTTCTCATCTAATCAGGAAACAGTCATGCATAATGGCCACACTTATTCTCTCTTTTCCTTGATACATTTTATTCTTTTCCAGGCTATTGATGTAGTCATTTCTCTTTTCTTTGGGAATACACAATAAACATACAATTTGTCATGGGCTTTTTTTGCACTGACTTCCTATAGAAATCAGATTCTTATTGCAACAGACAAATGGAAATACTAAAAAAAAAAATGTGTTGGAGATAGAAAAAGAGGGTGTGAAGAGTTTTCCAAAGAAAAACAAAAGCAAAACAATAAAGGGTCATGGGTAAAGTGTAGTGTTGGAGGTGACCAGACATCCATTCCCGAGCCTGTGTTCCCAGTACCTCACAGGAGCATCAAAAGATGAGTGAAAAACCTAACACAATATCCCCAGTGTGTTAGGGCTCCAGAAGAGTCAGGGTAGACAAAAGGGTCATCTAAAGGGAGTAAAGGAGAATACCAAACGCTGAGGGCTACAACTGTGTACTTCCTATCATGACTTTCCTCGTTGCTTTACACTGTTCAGTAGGAAACGTTGGTAGCCATGTTTCCAGTGAGTCTCTTATAAGCAAAAATGCTTGTTTAATATTTGTGTTCTAAAGTTTAATCCCATGAGACAGATGGTGAAATCTAAGTTTTGTTGTTGTTGTTGTTGTTAGAGAAAATGACCCATAACCTTCAGTATCGAAGAGCACAACACTAGTTAACTCTGACTTCTAACACACTTGCAAAATGTGCCTCTTCAATCACTTTTCTAATTAGTGAGCAGACATCTTGAAACACTATGATCATTCAGATTTTAATTGTCAGACAGTGCTGTCTACAGTCGCTCCATATGTTCCTAAAAAATATGAACAGTCACGCCAAGATAGTAACTAGGGTTTTGATGATCATGGCTAATTGGGGAGCTAGGCATGATTCAGACTATTGCTTATCCAGTTGGAACATAATTATGATTCCATTCTCCACTATCCCATGAGCATATATCTCTTCTCTCCAAAAACTGAACTGTGTGATATAAATAAGTAAATAAGGTTTCTCTCTCTGAGGGAAGAGCACATTGCCATTTAATTCACTTAAAGGATATTCAGAAATAATATAATAATAATAATAATAATAATAATAATAATAATAATAATAATAAGTGAAAACATACACCCAAAACTCAGTGTCAGGATATTAACAGTAGATTGAACTTGTGTGTGTGTTCAGATTTATTTTTAGTGTTTTAAATGCTCTGAGACTTTCAGCAGTCATATCTGTCTTATGAGTAACTTTAGGGAGAAAAGGGTGCAGTGAATGACTTTTTTTCAAATTTAATACAAATGATTTCCACGAGACTCCTGATCTTATACTCTGCTCCTTAGCCTTTAGGCGATATGGTCCTTGATAGTGAGAGCAGTTCCCTGGTCTGACTTCAGGTAACTGGCAATTGACTCAAAATTCAGTGCGGATTGTGATGGTGACTCCTTGATTTTTGATTCTTCAACATTTCTCTAAGCTGTTTATTTAGTAAATGAATGGGAATTATAAAACCACACAGTAACACCTACTGAAAAGGGTTATGGTGCTACTTCAGGACATATGACACTGGAGAAAGCACTTAGAAAACTGGTGGCAGCAGAGTTGCTTTTGTTTATCTGATGTATTTCTCTCTTTGTGTTGGAGAAACACTTTTTCTTATCCCCCTATTTGTAATGAGAGTGATTGTCTCCTTTTTCCTTCAGACCTCCAAGTGGATGAGACTTTTGGCCTGCCGCATGCATGGATATGCTATGTCCTCCTGGCCTAAAAGCCTCAATGGACTCTTCCCATTATTCATCTACTCTCTGCTCAAGTTTGTTTCTCCTTTGGACTGGCTTTTCTATTGAAACATTTAAAAGGAAGGGTCATATTTGCCCAGAACACTAGGATATACCTACTTTTTAATGTTCTTACTCATTGGAGGTAATTGAGTAATTATCTGCTCCTTATTAAACAACAAATTGGGTCATTCCCTCCTGCCATCCATCCATCTCTTTCTTCACTTTCTTTTTTTCTCTTTATATATTTCTTCTTTATTCTTTCCCTTTGATCTGTTTCTTTAACTTCCTTGTATATTTTTATATATTTACTTATATTAATTAGTATTACATTTAAATGATGATAAATTCCTAAATTATGAAATATTTCTTCTAAATATATTAATTTAAAAAATATTCTGGATAACATTTATTTGGGGGGGGTTCGAGACAGGGTTTCTCAGTGTAGCCCTGGCTGTCCTGGAACTCACTCTGTAGACCAGGCTGGCCTCAAACTCAGAAATCTGCCTGCTTCTGCCTCCCAAGTGCTGGGATTAAAAGCATGTAGCACTGTCCAGCTTAGGAAAACTTCTAATCACATCTTTTAATTCCATAAATATAATCATTGACATATATCCTCCCTGTCATATTTTTTTCAGTTTTGTTTTCACTCATTTGTGGAAGTAAAAAAGATTTCCAAGTCAAGGTTTGTAACACTTCTGTAAAATGATCCTGAAGCAATGATGCTAACATGTTATTTGAGTAATAAATAGCTCTCAGGTATGTGAAGACTTGAAACCTGACAGGTAATGCTGTTGGCAGGGAGGTTATTGTAACAACCAGGAATCTACAGTCTTTCTAGGGGAAGAATATCACTGCCAGATGGACTTGAGTTCACAGTTTACCTTTACCCACTTCCAGTTTGCCTTTTCAGCTTCCTTATGGTGGACATCATGACTCCTCAGCTTCCTGCTCAGGCTGTCTGCTTCGATATATCTCAGTCATTCATGGACTCTCTCTGGAAATTTAGAACAAAATAACCTCTTTCCTAGCTGCTTTTAGTCATGGTATTTTACCACAGGAACAATAGAGAAACTTGACACAAGCTAGAGTTATCACAGAGAAAGGAGCTTCAGTTGAGAAAATGCCTCCATGAGATCCAGCTGCAAGGTATTTTCTCAACTAGTGATCAAGTTGGGAGAACTCCTTGTGGGTGGTGCCATCCCTGGGCTGGTGTAGTCTTGGGCTCTATAAGAAAGCAAGCTGAGCAAGCCAGGGGAAGCAAGCCAGTAAGAAACATCCCTCTGTGGCCTCTGTATTAGCTTCTGCTTCCTGACCTGCTTGAGTTCCAGTCTTGACTTCCTTTATTGATGAATAGTGATGGGGAAATGTAAGCTGATTAAACCCTTTCATCCCCAACTTGCTTCTTGGTCATGATGTTTGTGCAGGAATAGAAACCCTGACTAAGACAAATTGGTACTAGCATAGTGGGATATTACTGTGACAACCTGATCATGTTTTGGGGAAGATTGTGGAAGGACTTTGGAACTTTGGGCTAGAAGATCCATTCAGTGTTAAGAGCTCTGTGGGATGTTGTGTAGGAGCTTGGAAGATAATGTTGAGAACAGTGCAGAAGATGGAGGCCTCGATTGTGAAATTTCAGAGGGAAAATTAAGACTCTTATCTGCTATTTTGATTGTGAAGATTCTGTGCTTTTGATTAACTGGGGCTGAAGAATCAGCTGTGATTAACAAGATATCAGAACTACTAAAGTGAAATCTTTGCATTACTGGGACTATTGATACTGGTTAGCTGGAGCTAAGAATTAGCAGTGATTAAGAAGAGACCAGCATCATTGTGGTGAAATCTTCTGGGAAGTGTTTTCTGAGAGCAAAGAGGCTGTGTTTCATTGATAGCCAAGGTTATACCTCATGCTGCAGCAGGACTTGGTAATGTGTAAGAGTCCCCCAGGTGGTATTGGTTTTGAAGGCATGAAGTCGTCATGAAGAGCAGCTGAAGCTCGGCACAGTGAGAGCCATGGAAGGCCATTGGTGAAGGTGTAGCCTCAGTTGCAATTGATAGCCCAGGACTGAAGGGGTCATGCAAAGGAGTTGAGGCTTGTCACCATGAAGAGAGCCTATGGGAGGCTATTGGTGAAACCTAATTGCAGCAGAAGACAGTAGTATTTTGTAGATGCTAGTACCATGAAATGACCACCAAGAACAGCAGCAGCAGTGGAGTACAGGCAGCTGGAGCCTAGAAGACAAGGTGTGTGCTACTGAGGGCAGGGCTGAAGAAGTGACCCAAGCCCTTGGAGGCCAAGACCATGAGTGGATCCCAGATATTGGAAGGTTAGAGTTTGATTTTGCTTTTGATTGTGACTATGCCCTGATATTTTTCCCTATTGAAGGGAGAAAGTATTTTAGTGGAGCCCACAGTTAAAGAAACTTTTAATTGTAAAAAGACTTTGAATTTTTAAAAGAGATTGGATATTTTAAAGGGATTTAAATTACAATATGTAAGGATTTGCAAAGACTGTGAGACTTTTAAAGTTATTTAGAACTTAGGGATGAATAGTGATGTGTTTGTGTGTCGAGTTGACAAGGGGTCAATTGTACTGGCTGATTTTGTGTCAACTTGACATAAGCTGGAGTTATCACAGAGAAAGGAGCTTCAGTTGAGAAAATGCCTCCATGAGATCCAGCTGCAAGGTATTTTCTCAACTAGTGATCAAGTGGGGAGGACTCCTTGTGGGTGGTGCCATCTCTGGGCTGGTAGTCTTGGGTTCTATAAGAAAGGAAGATGAGCAAGCTAGGGGAAACAAGCCAGTAAGAAATATCTTTCCATGGCCTCTGCATCAGCTACTGCTTCTTGACCTGCTTGAGTTCCAGTCCTGACTTTCTTTAGTGATGAACAGCAATGTGGAAATGTAAGCTGAATAAACCCTTTCATCCCCAACTTGCTTCTTGGTCATGATGTTTGTGCAGGAATAGAAACCATGACTAAGACAGGAACTAAACACTTATAGTCACATTACTGTATTCCATGGTAATTACTAAGCACTTGGATTATGCTATTTTCTAATACTTCAATGGGAACTGTGTAGTCAAAGTATTAATAGGCAACCAAATTATTTTACCTAGAAAGACTACTTAGGGTACTTAAATGTCAAACATTAATAAAGGCTGGGGTATAAAGGGTCTGTTTTGACATAATGTAGCATACTTAATACTTTCAGATCATGTCTAAGGAGGTATGCAGGCTAGTTTTATGTCAACTTCACATAGACTAGAGTAATTTGGGAAGAGGGGATTTCTATTAAGAGAATGCCCTCTCTAGACTGACTTTTGAGCAAGGCTGTGGTGCATTTTATTGATTGGTAATAGATGAGCAGGCATGGCTAACTGTGAGCAGAGCCACCCCTGGGCTGGTGGTCCTGGGTTCTATAGTCAAACAGGCTGGGGAAGCCTCAAGGAGCAAGCTAGGAAGGGACACTGCTCCATGGCCTCTGTGTCAGCTCCAGGTTACAGGTCCCTGCCCCGTTTGAGTTCTTGCCTTGGTTTTCCTCAGCAATGGGGGGCAAATCTGAGTGTTATAACTTGAAATAAACTCTTCCCTATGTTGTTTATGGTCATGGTGTTTTATCACAGCAATAACCTAGACATGAGGTATTCAAGGCTTGAAGTGTTTAAAAATTGTAACCCCTTAAAAGGCAGGTAGACTCAGTGCAGTCTCCTGGGGGGGGAGGGGGGGGAGCTAAGTCATGTGACCTTATTCGAGTGTCATTTTGCACTTCTGCATCTTTGATCCCTTTAATCTTATTTTGTTTAGTGATATGCAGTAGCATATTAGTATAATAGAAATATTGTCTATCTATGAATAGGAATAGGTTGCTAGCCCAGTTTATGATATGATGAGTTGCTTTGCTGAGAACATTACCTCTTAATAACATCATGCTTGTCTCTGTGCAAATTAAAAAAATTTTTCTTCCGTATTCCACGAACACATTTTATTTTTCCAAAAAAGTAAGATCATTTTCTTTGTAGTCTGGCAGACTAGATTTTATATTATGAGGATGTGCTCTCCCAGAACACCTCATGCTTCATTCTTTTGTTTGTTCATTTTTCTCTCTAGTCCTACAAAAAGCTTCAGTACAAATATATTCGGCTCTCCATGCAGTATAAGATAAAACTGATATGCAAATGTCAGGGGACATCCTTGTAACCTTATATATAAGAAATAAGAGTTCAGTGTTATACAGCCAAAGCAATTTGCTGTCAGAATTTGTACCCTTGAAAGCATCCATCTGTACCTTTCTCAGGTGTCTTCATCCATAGGCTACTGGCCTGTAAACCTATGTGCTTCATTATGTAAATCAGTCCTCATTAAACTTGCATTTCTTCACAAGTGTGACATATTTTAATCTTCAGTAATTACACGTACCCTTTGGACCTGGACCAGTTAGTAGAAAGTGGATATGTTTTGTTCTTCATTGAGTAATCTTTAGGCAGCCATTTTCTCCACATGTTAACTCAGTATTTACCTTTGAGCTTAGACCCCACCCCTAACCTCACCTCCTGAGAGTTCAAATACTACCAAAAGTCTCAAACATTGCCAGAAGGGGGAGAATGTCCTTTTCTAGTGAAGAAAACTAAATATGTGCTACTAAGGAAATGACTGCGCATGGACCCAGTCAAGTCCATCTTCCTACAGCAGAAGTTACAAACTCTGAAGACTATGAAACAGAAACTTGCTTACACAAGGGAACACAAATGGTCAAGGACTTCCTATTTCTATCTCATAATACTAGCCTCTGTTGTTGCAAGAGCAGGTGACTGTAGCTTTACTAGGTTAATGAAGCACAAATTTATTATTTTATGATCCAAGCACAAAGCTCTCCTTGTACTAAAAATACAGTGTTGATGGAACTGAACCCTTCAGGATGCTGCTAGGGAAAACTTGGTTGTTTCTTCCAGTTGCTGTTAACTATTTGGACTGAAGACTTCTCTGCCTAAGAGTCAGCATTTTCATTCTGACTCGATCTCATTCTGCTTCCCTCTCTCTTGCAGAGATTTCTGTAAGCACAGGTCCATGGTTAACCTAGCACAATCTCCATCTTAAGATGATTAACTTAATAACATCCTTAAATCCTCCTTTCCTCCTTGTGAGGTTTTGAGGAATCCAATAGATATCTTGGGAAGAAGTCATTGTATGCTTATGACATTATGTTCAAATCACCTTTAAGTTTTGCATGCCAAAAAGTTATTGCTATTAGACATGTAACTTTGCAGAAAATGTGTATTTATTATAAAGGACATTGTTATTTCCTGAAGTAAATCGTGTTTTTAGCTTCCTTTCCTCCATTGTCTGCAAGGGGAAGGGAAGCATGGACACATTCTCAGTTGTCATGGAACAGAAATTCTTGCACAGCATATCAAGATAAAACACCTACTTTGATAGCTTTCTCTTTTTAATTCCCCCTCCTTATCTTCTCCCTCTTTGTCTTTCTGTTCATACCATCTCTATTACACACACACACACACACACACACACACACACACACACACACACACACAACGTGGGGTAAGGAGAAGGTGCTAAGCTAAATCTTGAATACCTATTACTAACAGCAGATATACAATGACGAAGAAAACATCTGGCAAAGGAAATGTGTATTTTTGCTTTGTTTTAAATAGAAAGTGCTCATACAAGGAGAAAAAAAAACATTTAAAATTTCCAGGAGATTGCTTGAGGGGTGTGAAACGTCTTTCCCAGGAGAAATAATCTCATGTCTTAAACTGAATTTCTGACAGGAGGGTGATGGGTTGCCTTTAGGGCACAGTATAATGTGCTGGACTAGGCAGATGAGTCAGAAGGCAAGAGTTCACAGGGAGCTTTCTTATAAAGGCGGTGGAAAAATAATCACCCCAACCCTCTTAATGGGTGCTTTGGAAGAGCTCCCTGAGCTGTAACCTTGGTGGATGTTGGCTTCAGGATCATTAACCACCCAAGATAAATACAGTCCATAGGAAGTAGTGTTCTTTCCAGTGTGAGTTGCAAATGAGACTTTTACAATAAATACAGCTAAAAGAACAAACTTAGGTAGTGATGCATCAACTATGTTGGCCTGTTTTTGATAAAAGTTCCATAAGGGGAAAAAAAAAAACCTCCATCAATTTCTAATTTTGACAAACATACAGAAATACGTATTTTTAGAATACAGAAAACTGCAGGTTCACAGAGAGAAAACTGGAATTAGGTTTCTTAGTCTCCTGCTTAATAGCTAGATTACCTTGCATAGATGACTTAATCTTACAGTAGTTAGCTTTACTTTTTACTCTTTAAAAATGATAGTAAAACATTTGCATAAGCCCCCTTTAAATTTTTTATGTGGCTTATAATCACCTTGAAATAGGCTTGGAAATCCTTTGGAATAGTATCAAGTAATAGAATTCTCTATCAACATTTAAATATATTTATAATTATAAGGCCCTTCTTACTATGACTGGAATAGAGTTTATTAATTATTACCATGCATGAAGTATGAAATATGCACTAACAAAGGATGGTGAATATTTTCAGTCTGTCATTAGTAGAACAATCAATATCCATTTTCAGAGAATAGTTTGTTGACTTTTAAAAGATTTGTACAATTATAAAATGGGCCTGTAAATCAAGATAAATAGCATTTCAGTATTTTCTTTTAGCAGTTGTTGTCTCAGTTCGTTCAAACATTAGATGCTTTATATGAATAGAATATGTACTCTTAAAATATGTACTCTTTTTGTCTAGCTCCTTTCACCTGGTATATTCCTATTTCTTTTTTTATTTAAGAGTGATGCATAGATACAAAAAATTTTTCTGTAGTTGAGGAAAAAAATTCATTGTATTGTGTATAACATTATGCTTACTCATTTCTCTGCTCATAAATACTTGCACTGCTTTCAGTTCGGGGCTAAATAAATAAGTCTGCTACATATTTTAGTAGAAGTCTTTTTCATTTGTATTTATAGAAAAGTTTTATAATCAGATTTCTAAACTATAAAAATGCTACTGAAATGGGTCACTTATTTTGAGTTGAACTCATAGATCACCTTTGGGTATGTTAATGTCTTAATTATGATTCCTAGTTAGTCATGACTATAACTCATCTTGAAATTGTCTGAGATGGTCGTTTCTTTCTTTCAGCAAAGTTTCATGGATCTTGACTTGCTTTGTAAAAAATATATGCATTCAACATTTTGGGTATAACTTTAAGATGCCATTGATTCATTCCACTTAGAGTTTTCTTTTGCTATCATATAAAAAATATTCCATCCTGTACTCTGTCATCTTGTTAAACTCCGTTATTATTTCTAGCACTGCTCTCATAGGTTTATTCACACAGTAATGTAGCATTTCAGAAAGATTTTGCTGACAGGACCCTGACATAGCTGTCTCTTGTGAAGCTATGCCAGTGCCTGGCAAAGACAGAAGTGGATGCTCACAGTCATCTATTGGATGGAACACAGGGCCCCTAATGAAAGAGCTAGAGAAAGTACCCAAGGAGCTAAAGGGGTCTGCAATTCTATAGGAGGAACAACAATATGAACTAACCAGTATCCCCCAGACCTGTGTCTCTAGTTGCAAATGTAGCAGAGGATGGCCTAGTTGGTCATCAATGGGAGGAGAGGCCCTTGGTCTTGTAAAGATCATATGCCCCAGTAACAGGGGATTGCCAGGGCCAGGAAGCAGGAGTAGGTGGGTTGGTAAACAGGGCAGAGGGATGGTATAAGGGCTTTGGGGATAGCATTTGAAATGAAGAAAATACCTAATTTAAAAAAAAATTTAAAAAAAGAAAAGAGAAATATCCCACTTCTTCCTTCTAGGCTAAGTGTTTATTAATCCTATTTTGCTTGGCTTTTGCCTAGTTTTCTTAGTATAGTTGTGATCACTCTTAAACATGAACTTCCTAGTCACAGAAAAGGAAGGGAATCTTCTCAGCCATGATAAAAAAAAAAAAAAAAAGCAAGCAGGCAAGCAGGATATGCAACATATAAAATTACCATTTCAGAGGAGGACACAACACTTGCCCCAACACCAGAAGTAACTTGGACCAGAGGGACCCAGAAACTCAGCTTGACCCGTAGTATGAGTTCTTCCAGTCTGGGCCTGTGCCATGACCAGACGCTGGGCACAAACTCCACAGCCAGTCCGGCAGGGGGACCCAGAAAAAGCACCACTCCCAGGCGCTCTAACACACCCAGGTCAACAGGATCCCAGGAGGTCACACCAGGATCTCAGGGTCCCAGAGGCAGCTTGAATCACAGGAGCTCTGAGACACCCAGGATCAAAGGATTCCAGAATCACAGGATCACAGAGACAGCTGAACTCTGAGGAGTTCTGACACAACCAGGATCACAAGAAGGACAGGCTCCAGTCATAGTTAGGGCAGGTAGCTCTAGAGATAATCAGATGACAGAAGCCAAGCATAAGAACATAAGAAACAGAAAGCAAGGCTACTTGGTATTACCAGAACCCAATTCTCCCACCATAGCAAGTCCTGGATACACCATCACACTGGAAAAGCAAGATTTGGATCTAAAATCCATTCTCATGATGGTTGTTATAGAGGACTTTAAGAAGGACATAAATAACTCCCTTAAAGAAATACAGGCGAACATAGATAAACAGGTAGAAGCCCTTAAGGAGGAAACATAAAAATCCCTTAAAGAGTTACAGGAAAGCACAATCAAAAGTGAAGGAAATGAACCAAACCATCCAAGATCTAAAAATGGAAACAGAAACAATAAAGAAACCACAAAGGGAGACAACCCTGGAGTTAGAAAACCTAGGAAAGAGATCAGGAGTCATAGATACAAGCATCATCAAGAGAATACAAGAGATAGAAGAGAGAATCTCAGGTGCAGAAGATACCATAGGAAACACTGACACAACAGTCAAAGAAAGTGCAAAAAGCAAAAAGCTCCTAACCCAAAACATGGTCTCCACCCCCCATGACACCTGACTTGTAAATTCCCTGGGGCCTGCAGTCTCTTGAGGGTTAGGTGCATCATCTCTGAATGAACACAGACCCGGAAGTCCTCTACTGTATGTGTGTTGGGGGCCTCCTCTCAGCTGGAGTATGCTGCCTGTTTGGTGGTCCAGAGTTTGAAAGTTCTCGGGGACAGGGGGAACAGATTAATTGAGACTGTTCCTCTTCCTACAGGGTCGTCTTCCTCCTCAGCTTCTTTCAATCTTCCCTTAATTTAACAACAGAGGTCAGCTGCTTTTGTCCATTGGTTGGGTGCAACTATCTGCCTCTGATGCGTTCAGCTGCTTGTTGGGTCTTCTAGAGTGTGGTCATAATGGATCGCTTTTTGTGAGTGCTCCATAGCCTCAGTAATAGAGTCAGGTTTTGTAACCTCCCTTTGAGGTGGATTCTTCTTTGGGCTTGCCCTTGGACTTTCTTTTCCTCAGGCTCCTCTCCATTTCTATCCCTGTAATTCACCCAGGGCTCTGGTGCATTCTGGAGGGGACCACCAACCACCTACTTCCCAAGATTGCCTGTTTCCATTCTTTCTGCTGGCCCTCAGGACTTCAGTCCTTTTCCTTCACCCAATACCAGATCAGGTTCCACTCTCCCCCGCATTCCCTGCCCTCTCCCCTGTGCACTTTTCCTCCCAGGTCCCTCCCTCCCTTCCCACATGTGATTGCTTTCTTCTCCCTCACAAGTAGGACTGAGGGAACTTCAGCTTGTTGACCTTTTTGAGTTCTGTGGACTGTATCTTGGGTATTCTGCACTTTTTAATGCTAATATCTACTTATTAGTGATTACATACCATGCATGTCCTTTTGGGTCTGAGTTACTTCAATCAGGATGATATTTTCTAGTTCCATCCATTTGCCTGCAAAAGTCAAGATGTCCTCGTTCTTAATAGCTGAGTAGTATTCCATTGTGTAAATGAACCACATTTTCTGTATCTATTCTTCTGTCTTGGGACATGTGGGTTGTTTCCAGCTTCTGGTTATCACAAATAAGGCCACTATGAATATAGTGGAACACATGTCCCTGTGGAATGGTGGGGCATCTTTTGGATATATTCCTGAAAGTGGTATAGCTGGTCTTCAGGTAGATCTATTTCCATTTTTCTAAGGAACCTCCAGATTGATTTCCAGAGTGGTTGTATCAGTTTGCAATCCCATCAGCAATGGAGAAGTTTTCTTCTTTCTCCACATCTTCTCCAACATGTGTTGTCACCCGAGGTTTTGATCTTAACCATTTTGACTGGTGTAAGGTGAAATCTCAGGGTTGTTTTGATTTGCATTTCTCTAATCACTAAGGACTTTGAACATTTCTTTAGGTAATTCTCAGACATTTGAGATTCCTCAGTTGTGAAATCTCGGTTTAGTTCTAACCCCCCCCCCCCCTTTTTTTTTTTTTTTTTTTTTTTTTTTTTTTTTTTTTTTTTTTTTTTTTTTGATTGGGTTGTTTGGTTTTTTGGTGACTAGCTTCTTGAGTTCTTTATATATTTTGGATATTAGCCCTCTATTGGATGTGGGGTTAGTAAAGATATTTTTTCCCTATGTATAGGTTGCTGATTTGTGTTATTGGCTATGTCCTTTGCCTTACAGAAACTTTCCAGTTTCATGAGGTACCATTTATCAATTGCTGATCTTAGAGCATGAGCCATTGGAGCTCTGTTTAGAAAATTTCCTCTTGTGCCAATGAGTTCAAGGCCCTTTCCCACTTTCTCTTCTATTAGATTCAGTGTACCTGGTTTTATGTTGAGGTCCTTGATCCACTTGGACTTGAACTTTGTACAATGAGACAAATATGGGTCTATTTTCATTCTTCTACATACAGACAGCCAGTTAGACCAACACCATTCATTGAAGATGCTTCTCCCCTCCCCCTCATTGTATATTTTTTGGCATCTTTGTCGAAGATCAAGTGACCATAAGTGTGTGTTTTCCCTAATTTCTTTCTCAGCCTGTTTATCATTTGTATAAAGTAAGGCTACTGATGTATTTGAGTTAATTTTATTTCCAGCCACTTTGTTGTAGTTGTTAATCAGCTGGAGAAGTTCTCTGATAGAATTTTGGGCATTGCTTATGGATAGTGTCATATCATCTTCAAATATTGATACCTTTATTTCTTCTTTACCAATTTGCATCCCCTTAACCTCTTTTTGTCTTATTTTACTAGCTAACACTTCGAGTACTATATTGGAAAGATGTGGTGAGAGAGTGAATCCTTGTCTTGTCCCCAGATTCAGTGGGGTTGTTTTTAAGTATGTCTCCATTTAATTTGATATTGGTTGTTGATTTGTAGTAAATTGCTTTTACTATGTTTAGGTATGGGCCTTGAATTCCTGATTTCTCCAATACTTTTAACATGAAGTGGTGTTGTATTTTGTCAAATGCTTTTTCTGCATCTAAGGAGATGATTATGTGATTTTTTTTTCTTTGAGTTTGTTTATATAGTGGATTATATTAATGGATTTTCATATATCAAAACAACCTTGCATTTCTGGGATGAAGCCTACTTGATCATGGTGAATGATGGTTTTGATGTGTTCTTGGATTCTGTCTCCAAGAATTTTATTGAGTACTTTTGCATCAATATTCATAAGCGAGATTGGTCTGAAGTTCCCTTTTTTGGTTGGGTTTTGTGTGGTTTAGGTATCAGAGTAATTGTGGCTTCATGGAACAAGTTAGGTGGTGCTGAGGAAAATTGATATCAGGTCTTCTTTGAAGGTCTGGTAGAATTCTGCGCTCAATCCATCTAGCCCTGCCCACCCCCCCCCCTTTTTTTTTTTTTGGTTGGGAGGTTTTTAATGATTTCTTCTATTTCCTTGTGCAATATGGGCCTGTTTATATAGTTTGCCTACTCTTGATTTAACTTTGGTATGTGGCATCAGTCTAGAAAACCATCCATTCCATCTATATTTTCCAGTTTTGTTGAGTATAGACTTTTATAGTAGGATCTGATGATTTTTTTTCTGAATTTCTATTTCTCTTGTTATTTCTCCCTTTTNTTTTTTTTTTTTTTTTTTTGTTTTTTTTTTTTTTTTTTTTTTTTTTTTTTTTTTTTTTTTTTTTTTTTTTTTTTTTTTTTGACAGTTGTGTCAATCTCTTCTAAGTTACCTTCTACACCTTAAATTCTCTCTTCTATCTCTTGTATTCTTTTGGTAATACTTACATCTGTAATTCTTAGGTTTTCCATTTCTAGGTTTGCTTCCATTTGTGTTTTCTTTATTGTTTCTACTTCCACTTTTAGGTCTTTGGTGGATTTATTCATTTTCTTTACCTGTTTACCTGTGTTTTCCTGTATTTCTTTTAGTGAATTATTGATACCTTCTTAAAGGACTCTATTATCTTCATGAGATAGGATTTTTAGTCAGATTCCTGATTTTCAGGTGTGTAGGTGTATCAGGTCTTGCTGTGGTGGGAGAACTAGGTTCTGATGATGCCCACTTATTTTGGCTTCTGTTGCTTATGAACAAACACTTTTTAAGAGTTTGTCAGACAGTGTCTTGCATCTTTTGAGAACTCCCTGCTTAGATCTCTACTCCATTTAAAATTTGTTTATTTGTTGTAATTTTTATGCCAGGTTTTGCACTGGTTCTTATATATTTTAATATATGTTTTATATATTAGCCTTCTATCAGATATGTAGTTGTTAAGGATCTTTTCTCTGCATTGTTTGAGGCTGGTATTAGACAACCATTAGTAACAGGTGTGGTGACTAGAACACATACACAGAGAGTCATAACATGGTAAACTGAGGCTATAGAGAGTAGAATTTGAGAGTAGATGAGTTTAAAAACTTATTTAAAAAGTAACTGTTCTTCAGAAGAACATAAAGCTTTCCAGAATGTGTAAAAATCTGTCATTTATACTGTCTTTGGATTTTTTTAAAGGGTTAAACTCACTAAACAAAATAAATTGGCAAATATAACCAACACCACAAGAAAAGATAATAATGAAGACAAATGGTCAAATGTTGGACTCATCAGAAGGGTGTTAAAATGAATGTTACAGTTAACTGCCCTCATGGACTAGAGGAAAGCATGTTTGTATAAAAAAAAAATCTTTTAAAATCCATCAAGGATACAAAATGCTTTAAAAGTATCTAATCATAATCTAGACCTTTAAATCTATGTTATTCCACAGACACAGAGGCTAGGCTAGTGAGTTTTAACTTTGAAATGACAATGGGTGGGAGACAGCAAATTCTCCAGAGGAAAAGGAAGTACACCAAAGAGACCATAAAGAGCCTCAAGAACTTGAGGTCAGTGTCAAGTGCATGGCCACATGTACAAGTCAGAAAGTGGTGACTGCTGTATTCCCTGGACTCAGTGAAGACATTAGGTTAACAAGGGCAGATCCATTGCTCTTTAGGGACATTCAGGGTTTAAGGTATTGCATGTCTCTGGTCATTTTAATCAAGCAATCGATATGTCACCTTGTTTTGTACTTGTCTCTATTTTAAATGCCATTGTTAACATATACTTGACATGAATAATGAATGGGATGTTTTGAATTATTTAAAACCAGGCACTCTGGAGGCCATTTTTCTTACATAAGTTCATTGAAAAGTCTTTTTTAACAAGCAAATCTTTTTGGTGTTGAACTCTTGCTATAGCCTTCAATGAGGTTCTTTTTTACGCTCAGTGGATAGCTAACTTTTTTTGTTTTCAGTCTCTTGGCTTATAGGTTGTATGTTTTCCCAAGATTAACATTTTCTTTTCAATATAGTTTGAAACATATGAGACAGAATTAGAAAAAAAAATTTGTTTTTACATTTTCCTGAATGTACATAACAGAACTGTAAATTTCTCTGCATGTACATGTGTATAACTTCAATTCTATAGTGATGCTGTTCCATTAGATTTTGTCACCTCAGCACATGAATATACACATTTCACTCTTCCCTCCTGTTTATCTTTCTTTTATTTTTTTTCCTGAGGCAGAGTCTTGTTATATATCCTATACTGATTTCTCATTCCTTATACCCCTTCTTCAGTTTTCCAATTGCTAGGATTGCATCTGTGTGCCTCTGTGCCTGGAATCACCCTTTTTTTTTCTTTCTTTTTCTTCTCTAATATTTATGTATGGATATATTTACATCCCTAATGATGATCCCCTTTTAGTTCCTCCTCACATGCTTTGTATGGCCTCCTCTTTTCCTTCATGGCTGCCTTGTCTTGCCTCAATGGGGGAGGATGCACCTAATATGGCAGAGACTTAATACTCTCAAGTAGGGGGATACCCAGGGGAGGCTTTACCTTTTTTCTTTCCTTCAGAGATGTTACTTTGTGCTCTCTAGAGAGTCCAGACATACAACCTGACAGACATTTTTTATCTTAATTTAGCTGATTGTAGCACATTTCTAATTCATCAACAGTGAACTCATGTCCCAATGAATCAGCACTCGTGTGCTAATAAAGCTTGCCTGAGAGGTATTTTCTCATATAGATATGTCACAGCCTTCTTCTTGCAACACTAGCCCGTATTTCTAGATGGAATGGTATAAGATGACAAATGACCATAGACTTTTATCTAAAACAAAAACTCTCTTTGTTTGTTATAGTTCCCCAAACTGAAAATCAATGTGTCTGTATCTTCTGTTTTGAGAAGAACTCTTCTTGTATTCCATGTGATCAACTTCTTTCTGTGAATGGGAGACAAAAAGAAAGGAATAGAATAGAAGGATGGACACACACACACACACACACAAACACACACATACACAAAGAGACAGAGAGAGAGAGAGAGAGAGAGAGAGAGAGAGAGAGAAAATGGAGGGACAGGAAGGAGAGTATTATTGTATATCAGACAGATGTGAACACTGGCCTCTTGATTTCGGTGAGTCTTAATTATATCCTGGACAACTTTGTCTACAATACTCATGTAGGCTTACATAAGATTTTTTATTTTGAATTTTAGAAAGATAAAGCTTAGCTCATATTTGGGAGATACTTTAGGTAGTGAAATTGTTTTTTTTTGTTTGTTTGTTTGTTTTAAATTTTTTTCTCTTTATTAGATATTTTCTTCATTTACATTTCAAATGTTATCCAGAAATTTCCCCTTACCCTCCCACATCCCCGCCCTGCTCCCCTACCCATCCCCTCCCACATAATGGCCCTGGCGTTCCCCTGTACTGGGGCATATAAAGTCTGTATGACCAAGGGGCCTCTCCTCCCAATGATGGCCAACTAGGCCATCTTCTTCCATATGTGCAGCTAGAGACAAGAGCGCAGGGGGAACTAGTTAGTTCATGTTATTTTTCCACCTATAGGGTTGAAGACCCCTTTAGCTCCTTGGGTACTTTCTCTAGCTCCTTCCTTGGGAGTCCTGTGTTCCATCTAATAGCTGACTGTGAGCAACCACTTCCGTGTTTGCCAGGCACTGGTATAGCCTCCCACGAGACAGCTATATCAGGTCCCTTTCAGCATTATCTTGCTGGCATATGCTATAGTGTTTATTTTGGTGGCTGATTATGGGAAGGATCCCTGGCAGCTGCAGTCACTGGTTGGTCCATCCTTTATAAACTTAGCTGGGTGGCTTAGACAGGTGCCTATAATCTGAGCACTGAGGTAATTGGGTAGAAGTTGTAGGTTTGGGCTAGCTAAAGAGAGTGAGAAATAAAAAAAAAAAAAACAAGCAAAAATGAGAAACTATTGTGGTGACAGATAAACCATTAAGAGCACTCCTATTTTGAAGAGCTGAAACAAGAAGGCAGAACATCACCATGACCTTACTTGAGGATATCAGTCTATCTGTTTTACATTTTTTTCTCTTCACATGTTTACAAATAACTATGTCTGCTCTGTGTACCAACTGACTATGTAGGCAAATTTATAACTACAGGATCCACAAATGACGAGAAAGGCCAACCATATTTGTATATAATTCTGAGAAACATGTCTCCTTGTTGTCAAATCTAGATTGGAATATGATTTAAAATTTAAATTAGTGAGGATAAACAGGATGGTTGTTTAGATAAACTCATGTTTTGTGGTGTGGTGAATATATTATTTTAAAGTATCTTGGTTCAGTCTTTATACCTGGAGCTTTAGATGGAGAATAAACCTATGTTAATGCTAGCAAACAGTTGCTGAACATATGTCCCACAGGAGCCAATGTTCTCAGTGCTGGCGCTAGCTTAAAAACTCTTGTAGGTAGATGTAATCTTATACTTACTTTACAGGTCTGCTGACATGTAGAATTATGCAACTACCATTGCATTTTAAAGATAGCAGTGGATTTCAGTGGGGGAGGAGGACAGATCTCAGATAAGCCAGAAACCTAGGACAAGAGAAACTCCCAGGAATTTAAGAGGGTGACCCTAGTTAAAACCCATAGCAATAGGGGATATAGAACCTTAAATACCTACCTCCTGTAACCAGGCAAGACTTCCAATGGAGGGGTGGGGAAATGAACTCATCCACAAAATCTTCAACCCAAAATTTGTCCTAACTATAAGATATGCAGGGATAAAGATGGAGCATAAATTGGGGGAATGACCAACCAATGACTAGCCCAACTTGAGACCCATCCCATGAGAGAGACCAACCCCTGACAGTCTCCTATAGCTTCAGGCATAGCATAACTGTCCTTTGAGAGGTTTCACCCAGCTCCTGATGGAAATTGATGCAGAGATTCACTGACAAACTTTAGGCAGAGTTTGGGGAATCTTGTTGAAGAGGGGGAGGAAGGATTGAAGCAGCAAGAGTGGTCAAGGACATTCCATGAAAACCTACAGAATCAAGTAAACTGGGGCCATAGGGCCTTACAGAGAGTGACTCACCAACCAAAGAGCATGCATGGGATAGACCTAGACCCCTTACACATATGCAGTAGATTGTAGCTTGTTCTTCATGTGGGTCCCCTAACAACTGAAGTGATGGGTGTCCTGCCTTTGAATCCCTTTCCCAGAACTGTGTTGTTTTGTCTAGCTTCAATAAGAGATGTGCCAAGGTGGGTTGATATCCATAGCGTGGGGGCGTCGGGCAGGGCTAAACTTTCTCTGAGGAGAAAGGTTAGGGAGAAAGTGAATTGAGAGGGAAGGACTGGGAGTGTAGGAAGGAGGAGAAGCTGCAATTGAGATGTAAAGTAAATTAATTAATTAATTAATGGAAAAAGATAGCAATTGATATTTTTTCTCTCAGTCAGAACAAAGAAAGCACATCATAATGTTATTTTATTTCATTGTCCCTTTCAAATTAAAAGCAACCTCTTCAATATGGCTGTTATTACAAAATAAGAGAAAGGACTGTGCACGTGGATGCTAAGATTCCAACTTGGTTATTTGTTTTATGATTCAGTTTTGTGATACTCCTTTTTATTTTCTATAAGTTTTAAACCAAATATGCTTGTGTGAAAGTGAATCTGGGAGAAGTTGGGGAAGCAGAATGCACTGAACCTCTGAGTGAGCGTTATCCAGAAGCCCAAAGTTCCTTGCGACAGTTTTGAGGCTTCAGATTGAACTCCCCCTTCCTTTTACTGAAGTGGAGTTTGCAAGTGGCTCCTGGAATAACTTCATAATGTCAGGACCAGACAATTAAACGACATTCAGAGTGGAACTGTGCACTTTCAGTCTGTAGGTGTGACTTAGTTCTCAAGGGAAAGTAACTTACTGCAGTGAAAGTGACATACAGTTTTGATTCTTCATTCATTATTTACCCTCAGCACTCTCACCAGGACAGTCTAATTAGGTCTTGATGTGGGGTTCTGTCCCGGTAGGTGGACTGGTTTATTTTTTCCTAGCCATAAATACTCTGAGTACATATGAAGAACGATTATGCTTTCCTCCCAAGTATACCTGTCTTCTGTATTTTTAGAACATACTTTTGTTTTTGCCATTAATGGCTTATTAAGTGGACTGGTAGTTACATATTCTTGGCTATGATTTCACCAGTGGTCAGGGGGTTCTCTCAGTTATCACTGTGTTATTAGTGAAATTAATTATTCCTTCTAAATAAATAAAACAACTTTTACTGTTGCATAATTTTCTGTGTGTTTTGGTCAGAGATTGAAATGATCAAATGGAAACAAATTTCACTACCTCCATACTCTGTAGACTATATTTTGTAACTACATTGTGTTCTCAGAGGTTTCGGTAGGTGTACAAGAATGTGGAGTTTATTCCTACTCAAACTATGTACAGAAGACTAACAGAGTAACTTTTGGCATGGTGTTATGCAATTATATGTTGTCTAAGCATGTCCAAGGTCCACAATAACACTGAGAGATTCAGTATCCATCCTTAGGTCATGCTGTGTCATTGAGAACAAAATCTTTAAATTTATAGCATATAAACAGAATAATTCATTAGGAGGATTTTCTCTATGTCAATAAATGACATAGTTTATTATAAAAAGGCTAGGTTCATATATCCATTTATCTTCTCTCAGCACCACAACCAATAAAGAACAAAAGGAGTTATTAGATCCCAAATATTTGAAGACACTTTCCACACACTGGATTTCAGAATGTTTGTTAAGATTAGAAAGTTTTGAAGAAAGAAATCAGCAGATTTTCTCTCATATAAATATCTAACATGTAGAAATTGTATATTTTTCTTGATAATTACCTCATGGACTTTCTGTGATCATCATTTTATGTTTGAGAATATTTCTGTGTGTGAAGTCCCTGTGTATTAGTAAATATTGATTGATCATGTATTAGCCAGCTCTCTGTGTTGCTGCAGCAAGTTTATGAAAAACAAGGTTTATTTCACTTAAAAATTTGGAAGTCCAGGAACACAAAAGATCAGTGTCTACTCTGGTACCTCAGGTACTTCCAGAGGTTAGCAATTAGTGATGAAAGAAGTGCTTGTTAGAGTGTGCAAATGCTTGCATCTCAAACCATAGCTGAAAGAGCTTTGCTGGGAGCCACAATGTACTGCAGCATCTGCTCAGAGATTCACTTTCACACATCTCCAAAGTTCTACCTTCCCCATAGGAACATCTTGGGGACAATGCCTTCAATTATGGACCTTTGCAGGTATCCAAAATGATTTCCAAGCCACAGTACATAGCTACCATCAACGTGAACTGGGATGCACCCTGATGTAGAGGACCAAAAGAGTAGACACTTTAGTACTCATGGTCTTTCTGCTTTCAGAACAACTAGTCAGAAATGCTGTCAAAGACAAGGCGAAACAAAAACAAAAACAAAAACAAACATGGTCACTTAAATTTTATTCATTTTTTTTATTCCTTCCCATTCCTTGTTTTTAAGAGTTTCTTCATAGGCTATTTTTGTAATCTTCCATCTTTGAAAACATGTGATCTGCCTGCTGTCAAAATGTCTAACTCCTGGGGTTATAATTTCTGCAATATTTAGGAATTAATGCAACTTTCCTGGCAAGTATGTTCTGAGATGATTCCTGAAGAAGATTAATCTTAAAACAAGAATTCATAGGGAATTATAAAAATATCATTAAGAGACACCTCTCAGCTTCTCACTCCTCAACAAGGTGAGAACATCAGAAATCCTAAGGAATGGAGCTTTTAAAAATACAAGGTCCAGAAACTTGGTGGAGCTTATGTGTTAGGTCCTAATGTGTTTCAAAACAAGATTTCTAATTATTTATTAATATTATGAATTAACAAATTAGCAAACTACTTAACTACATTACACCAAATTATCCAAATAAGCTTGTTGAATGCTAGTTTACTTTAAAGATCCAGAATCCCAATTCACATGCAATGTTTCCAGTTAATCCCGTTACTCAGCTTGTGAGTCAAAGTAGGAAGGATTTTTTTGTTTGTTTTGTTGATTGTTTGCTTTTAAGCTAGGATTACTGTAAATTTGCTCCTAGATGCTTTAAGAATTTCACAACCACTGTAGAGCAAAGAATCAGGGCAAAGGAAGATGCACCGTGTCTTTTGCAGTGAGGAATTGTTTCAGTCTCTTAGGTATTCTTTTGAAAATTGAAACTAAAATAGAACTCCCTTGCAAGAGAATGATGACAACTTTAAAAAGTCCAATAGACATGAATGGATAAGAATAGTTATTCAATTCTATTAGAGTGAATGCAAATATCTTGCCAATTCACTTCATATAGCTCCCTAAACCAGCAAAGCATGCCCGTTCTAGACAACTTACTTATGCTAGCAAAGCTCCTCCAAAATTAAACCATTCTTTCATCAGCTAAAAATATTTGCACTATATTTTCCTCCCACAAAAAATGGTATTACATTATTGCAATTATGAAATGAGTGGGGCACTCTTATTACCAGAAATGGTTAGATTTCCAATTAGTCATACCACTGCCTCTCATGTAGCTAAGAGATAAATGACTAGTACATCAAAGGGATGGGATGTACAAAGAGGGCTTGGCTCTAACTTCAACAGGGTCTAAGATTCCACACATTCAGATGGAGTATTTCCTGAGAATGAGTATACACTGACAGAAAAACAACAACAAACAAACAAACAACCCCTAAGATTCAAGTGAAACAGAGGGCCATAAGATTTGCAAATCTAATATTTCTTTGGGGACATATTGTTTTGAACAAACATTCTGTTTTTAGGGACACAGAAAAAGATATGGGAGGGGTTTATGCAGGGGGATGAATATGATCATAACAAGTTACTTGAACCTCTCAAAGAATTAACCAATTATTTTTTTTTAGAACAAACTATTGTGAAACCAGGGAGCTGAGTTTGTTTTTCATGTTTTAAAACCAGATAATAGGAGTTGTCTTTTTTTTTAACAATTTTTATTAGATATTTTCTTCATTTACATTTCAAATGCTATCCCAAAAGTGCCCTATAACCTCCCCCCGCCCTGCTCCCCAACGCACCCACTCCCACTTGTTGGCCCTGGCGTTCCCCTGTACTGGGGCATATAAAGTTTGCAAGACCAAGGGGCCTCTCTTCCCAATGATGGCCAACTAGGCCAAAATGTCTATCAAAGGCTACCATAATAGTAAGTTCTTTAAATACATTGTTATACTTAGTCCTCTGCACAGCTCTGACATAGTGACTAGAACATAGCTTGTCATCAAGTACTCAGTGAATGGGCAGTAATGAACAGGTAAGCTGTTGGAGGAGACACTAGAGTGCCTAAGTTATAGGTCAGCACAGGGAGGCTGACAATAATGTTACTGATGGCAGCATACAGAGGCAGGGTTGTAAGACAGGACTACCTAATCAACTCCAATGCCACACTTCATAATGTAACCCTTTAATGTCTTTTCTAAATAAAAGAAAACCCTTCAGCAGCCTTTGAAGTCACATCAAATTCAGACTTGAAGTTTAGGTGTGGGAGCAGGGAGGACGTGCATCTTTTCCATCTTGGAAAAGCTGGCAATTGGTTACAAATATTGCTCAGTGTTAACAGTGAGCCATGGGTCTTTCTTTCTGTAGATCCATATAACCTCTTAGCTGTTTTTTGAAATCCAAATAGTTCACTTTTTAAACTCACATAGATACAAAAACCTTCTCTGATTTTAACTTACTCGAGTGCAAATCTCATCCTGATTAGATCAATGCCATCTCCAGTCTGTATTTATTACCCTTGTGATTTGCTTTGCCGACAAAATTGTAATGTGCTAGGTTGCAAGCTATTATATCTACAGTATGGTGAAATGAAAGGGATAGATTGATAATAGATAATAAAATTTATGCACTATTTACTTTCCCAAAGACCTAAACATATTTAAGGTATAAAATATTTCTATTCAAAGACTTTAGAGAAATCACAGAGGACTTGCTCATGTTCTATTTACTGAAGCTGGAATCATAAGAGGGAAATAGAGCTACACACACACACACACACACACACACACACACACACACACACACCACTTTGGATTTCAAGGGTACATATTTCAAGATACCAAGGCATCTGTTATAAAATCAGACTTTCTAATTTTTAAGAAGTTACCCACCAGGGACCATGGTATCTTGCTCCTTGCTGGGGCAGTATGTCCTTCAAAATGCAGCTAGACATTCTGGTAGAATAAACACAAAGCAGTCCCGCAGAACATAAAAAAGTAGATAGTCATCCCCCAACAGTTCAATATACACCTATCTTTTCTTGACACACTTAGTCCTTTTTTTTTTTAACCTCATCTCTGTATGAGATTTAGCAGTCATTGTACCCTGAGGTAATGTAAAGGAAGAAGAAATGGAAAGAACAACATTTATTTCCATCACATTTCCTCCCAAGTTTTAATGAGTCTAATTAAAATTATTCAGTCAAGTTTTCCTGTAAGACAAGTAGATAGAAAAATAAATGGGTTGTCATGGTTTCNCGAGACTTTACATGGTCATTCACACAGCAGGTAGATTCCTAGTTAGTTTCAGAAATACAAGGAGACATCCTTCACAATTAACTTCTTTCTTACACCTTGTTTATAGATTATTGCCCTTCTTCTCTATGTTTTTCCTGATAATACTGAAGAAAAATAATTTTCATATTTTAATTTGATTAAGGGAATTCTATAGACTCAAGTGACTCCCAACTTATAATGAAACTCTAACACATCCAGGCCCAAGTGATAGAGTTTAGAGATGTGTCCTTAGGTAAGATTATAAAGGTTGTGCACTCATGATAAAATTCTAGGTCTTACAGGAAGAGACATAAGAGAGACTTTTCTTACATTTTTGACCTTGTGAGGATCCAGTGAAAAGAGGCTGCCAATGAGCCAGAATGGTCACTATCTAGGTCACAGTGCCAGCAACACAATCTCAGGCTTCTTCAGAACTGTAGAAAGATGAATTTGTGTTGTTGAATCCATACAGTACATAGCATTTTGATACAGATGACTAAGCTATAAAGACAAGGTGTTATGTCACCATCTCCCTAGAGTCATCAGTGCTAATTAATGAATGAACACCTCTTGGAACTGCAAAAGATTAGATTAGTTCTTTGTTCAGTACTCAATTCTAATATAGTGGTATATATTTCATCATAGAATAAGAAAATAGGAAATATCATGGTTGAAACCAAACATTACTAACTGGATATAAAGAATTTTACAGAGAACCCTCTATTGTTTAGTTAATACTATAGAAGGATGGCTGCTTTGTCCATTGATCTGTGCTGGAGGGGACAAATGTGCTGTGTCATTGGGTTCCTTGTATACTTTTACTGTTCATGTTCATGGGGAAGATTTATGCCTGTGCTGTTAATGGGCTCTTGACTGGCTGGTGACTTCTTGTCTGCTTGTTTCCATATGCATTGCTGTATTGTTTGTTAATTAATTAAATGATTAATTAATTAATTAATTTACCAACTGTAGTTGACACACTGTCTGCGTATACCAGTCACATAACAGACAACTGGGTCTAGGTCACAAGATGCTCCTGGAAAGCATCAGCATACAAAGGTAGGCTAAGTGCAGAGATCAGGTGATACAGGTAGGACTCAGGTATATTGTTGTGTAGAAATGTAGGAGAAAGAGTCCTAAGACTAAAGACATAGTAAATCCTAGGGTTCTCAAGAAACTCCTAATACTTAGAATATTCATAAGATGCCTGCCCTAGGTTATACAACAGAGAACAATTCTTGGGAGGCAAGACTGTGGTCAGTAGATCTTCCTGCAAATAGTGAAGAAAGTGTCCATGGGTGGAGCTTTCTTTGAGTTGCCTATCTTCTTGTAAGTGGTCTCCTCTCCATACTTCTGTAAGCAAAGCAAATAGACTAACTGATTTACTAAGCTAGATGGAGTGGAATTACTTCTTCCAACTCTAGTTGGTGCTTTGTCTTAGATGACTAGATATTTGTATATGTCTTTGCAGGGAAAGTCATACAATGTATACCTAAAATACATAACCTGAGGATAGCAGCATATATCTTTTGTGATCTCAAAATTCACAATGAAATCTCTAGTGCAGTACAATATTTGATGAATATGTAAATTCAAGACGTCTATGGATTTGTTTTATTTGATGTAGTAAACATGCTTCCTTTTACTATTCAACAATTACATCACTAAAACGATAAAGCATCATACTACATATGTTTTTGTAACTTCTTACATCAGTGTTTAGTAAGCCCCAAGCAAATCTGAGAAATGCAAAATTTTATTGCCCTTAGAAAATACTTATTTTCTGATGTCTTTCTTTAACTTTTTTCATTTGTGTTTATGTGTGTGTGTGTGTGTGTGTGTGTGTGTGTGTGTGTATTAGGATGCACAAACCATGGTGATCATGTGGGGGTCAGAGGGCAACTGTGTGGAGTTGGTTCTCTCCTGCCACTTTTTTTGTGGGTTCTGGATCTCCAAGCAAGTTGACTGGCTTGCACAGCAAGCACATTTTCCTGGGATATATCTCAGTGGTCCCAGAAGGCTTTCATCCTGAAGCCAGCTTGTTCTACTGAGCTCCTAGTAATAAAATAAGAGATGGCTTATGTGATTTTCCTTGGCTAAGTTGACATTGATAATTAAATGTTTCCTTGGCTTTACTGTGAGGTCAGTGTCTATAGTTCTTCCTCTTCTTGACTTCCAATAATCTATTACGAAAATATATCCATATGATGTGTATTCCTATCTTAATTGCAGATCTCAGTGGAGCAAGCAAGCCCAGCAAAGGCACACATTCATATATTGCTCCCTGCTTCTTTTCTAAGGGTACAGTATGACTACTACCTCAAGCTTCTGCAGCCACACGTCTTTTCTGCTTTGAACTGTATCCTGACCTGTGAGTGAAAGGAAACCCATTCTTTCTTAGGTTGCTTTTCACAGAGCAATTTATCACAGAAATGGAGAAAGAAACTAAGACAATAAACTTTAAGTTTCCTGTTTCAAACATTTTGAGTGATCAATCTGTATTTTTCTTATTTTTTTTAAAGTCCACTTTGGACCAATATTATATCTGTGGATATAACAGGGCTTATCAAATAGAGTGTCCTTTACATTCTGGCAACAGAGATGGAGCAGCAGACCATTAAGTTAAGGAGGATAAGACAGTCATGCGCAGAGTAAAACCACACGCTCTCATTCATACCTGGAATCTAAACATGTTGGCATTATAGAAACTTGAGAGACAAATGGTAGTTTCCGGAGGCTGGGGAGCACGTCAGTAGAAAGATGTGATGACAGGCTGCTTAGTAGGTCCTAAAAGACAGATGAGAGCAACAAGCTGTGCCATGCTTTTTAACAACAGAACGACAAAAGATAATTATAATGACAAACATGATGCTGTACCTATCAAAAGGCTGGGAGAAAAAGAATTTTGGAAGTTTTACCATAGAGAAATGAAAATTATTTGAGATAGTTATGTTTAACTTGGTATAAACATAAAATACATGTATTTATAGATATGTCACATGGTATTTCCATTCACTATATGAAGCTTAAAAAATAAACTTGGAGGGGTTGTGGGTAAGGATTGGAGAGATGGTTAGATGGCCAAGAAAATGAATGGAAATCTTCATGTGACAATATTGAGGAGGTTGGGGGATCTCCAGGACAAGACAGAGACCTAGGATAAGGGATGTGTCCAAGAAACAATGGGGTTAACCTTAGCTGAGACCCACTATATTGGGGATATGGAACCTGGAGAGGCTACCTCCTGAAGCCAGACAAGAATCCCAGTGGAACGATAGAGACATCAACCTACCCACAAATCTTTCAACCTCAAAATTTATCCTTTCTACAAGTAATGTAGGCAAAGGGGAGGAATCAGAGACTGAGGGAATGGTCAACCAATAGCCTGCCCAACTTGTGACCTACCCCACGGGCAAGCACCAATCCCTAACACTATTAATTATACTCTGTTATGCTTGCAGACAGGAGCATGCTGTTTTCTGAGAGGCTCCACGCAGCAGCTGATTCAGACAAATACAGACACTCACAGCCAAACGGTAGATGGAGCTTGGGGACTCTTATGGAAGAATAGGAGGAAAGATTGAAGGCCCTGAAGGGAATAGGAACTCCACAGGAAGACCAACAGAATGAACTAACCTGGATGCTTGGGACTTTCAGAGTATAAACCACAAAAGAACAAAAATGGGTTGGACCTAGGCCTCCCCGCACATATGTAGCAGATGTGCAGCTTGATCTTCATGTGGGTCCCGAAATAGTGGAGGGGGGGGGGGCGGAGCGGGCGGCTATCCCAAAAGCTGTTGCTTGTAAGTGGTATATGTTCTTCTAGCTGGGTTGTCTTGTCTGGCCTTGATGGGAAAGGAAGTACCTAGCCTCCCATAGATTTGATGTGCCAGGATGATGATAGGGATACCAGGGAAACCCCTACTCTCTCAGAGGAGAATGGAAGGGGAGATGGAGGAAAGTTTGTGGGAGTGAGACAGTGAGTAGAATGTAAAGTGAATAAGTAAATAAATAAATAAATATATTAGAAAGCATTTATACTTAGTGCTTAAATAGTTACACTTTTAAAAATGTAGAAATCATAAATAATAACTACAGAAAAAATTATAGTCTCTGTGCTTATCAGTCTTCAGTTGGTCTTTGTGCTTGGCTCTTGAGACTAAGTCCAGGCCTGTCCTTGTTGCCTGTAATAGGGAAGTATAGGGAAGTACTAAAGCCCAACTTTCTGATAAAAATGTCAATTTTCCAATTGGCTCTGACCTGAAAGTCACCCTTTTTTATGTTCTGACTGTCAGGCTGTTTGTGACACAGTTTTTTCACATATGCTCCTAAGCCAGGACTGCTGATGGTTTCGACATGTGTGATTTCACTCCTTGTATACAAGACCAGTGCCATGCTATACACTCTAAACGTGAAGCCAGGGTGACTGACAGCAGCAAAGGTAAAAAATCAGCACCATTCTCACCATGGATATAGCTGGATTCTGTGTTTCAAAGCCTGTGTTGTTAGTAAATCCCAGTGCAGTTATTAATACTGATTGAATATTGTCTTGGTGAATGAGCTGAGCTCAACTAGGAGAGAGGAGCCACGTGTTTAAGTAGAATCTATCATGGCTTCTCTGTCTCAGTGTGACTTGCAAACGGAAGTGCTTGCATATTTTACATACTTCAACCTTTTAGTATTCCAAAGTGGAATATTAAAAATTAAGAGCCTGCTGCACAGCACAGGACAACTGTGTTCGACAGTGAGTATCAAATCCTGTCTACTCTGGGGATTACTGAACTCTGCTAAATGTGGAATGAGCAGACAGCTGCTTCTGTTATTTCTCTTTCCACCACACAGTGATGAATTTACAAATGATGGTTGCATTTGAATACTGCAGCACATCCATTCCTCTTCTGGTGAAAACTGAAGCTTGAGCAAACATCTAGTGCCTTGATGACTTAGTCAATTGAAAGTGAATTAACATACCACTATTCAAGCTGAAATCGCTTGTTTGTCAGGATGTATCAAACTATCTCATAAATAATTTTCAAATAAGATCTGGGCTAAAATAGTATTTTCATATACAAAAATCCTCAAATTGTAGGATTCAGTTGTGATTTGGATTTAAATAGCTTAAATAACCAACACTAACAAAACATTCCTGTCTAATAAATTCTACTGCAGTTCCAAACCCATACCTAAGTTCTAAGGATACATTGACTGTTCAAATAAAGAATACATTTACCTTGATAAATCTCTTAAAGGGGAATATTCAGTGGATAATTTATTCATTAAGAATTTTTTATTTGCTGTCTGATCCTTGATGCTGGGGCAGACCCCTAGTTGGTCTAATCCCTTGAAGACTCCTTATCTCAATACACCCTAGAGGACTCACTGAACTCAGATCAGTTGGTAAGAACACCCCCATCACCACCCCAAGTCCCACTGAAATTGGGGACAAGACAAGAATGCCCACTACCCCCATATCTATTCAATATGGTACTCAAAGTGTTAGCTAGAACAATAAGATCAAGGGGATACAAACTGTTAAAGAAAAAATAAAGGTATCACTATTTGCAGATGATATAATAGTATACATACATGATGCCAAAAACTCTACCAGAGAACTCAGCTGATAAACAACTTCAAAAAAGTGTCTGGATATAAAATTAACTCAAATAAATCAATAGCCTTCCTTTATACAAAGGATAAACAGGTTGAGAAAAAAATGAGGAAAACCATTCACAATAGCCACAAATAGTATAAAATACTTTGAGACAACTCTAACCAAACAATTGAAAGACCTGTATGACAATAATTTTAAGTCTCTCAAGAAAGAAATTGAAGAAGATCTCAGAAAATTGAGAGTTCTCCCATGCTCATGGATTGGCAGAAATAACATAGTAAAAATGGCCATCCAACCAAAGGCAATCTATAGATTTAATGCAATCTCCATCAAAATCCCAACACAATTCTTCAAAGATGTGGAAAGAGCAATTCTCAAATTCATGTGGAAGGCAAACAAAACAAAACAAAACAAACCAACCAAGCCATGGTTGTTTCTGCCATTTTCTGCCAGAACCCAGCTTAGGGTGTCTAGGGCACCAGAGGACTCTCTCCACACCGCAGGACCCCTAGCACACTCAGGACCTCCTATTCACTTGAGAGCACATGGGCAATAGAAGCAACAGAGCTTCTTGGTCAGGGACCTGTTGGGCCTTCATCCTCAGCCAGGAGGCAGAGCTGAGACCCAGACCCCTGGGCACATTCCTTGCTAGAGGAGAGTCAGCCTACAGGGAGGGTTCTGATGCCAGAACTCAGGAGGTGGATCAGACCTCCAGACTGCTGGACATCTGCCCTGCAAGAAGAGAGCTTGCCTGTAAAGAGTGCTCTGACCACTGGAACTCAGGTGAGAGTTGGATTCCCAGGATTGCTGACAGAGGCTAACAGAGTCACAGGAGGATCAAGCTCCAACCAGAGACAGCTTGAACATTAACACCAGAGATTTCCAGATGGCGAAAGGCAAAGGTAAGAATCTTACTAACAGAAACCAAGAACACTGGGCATCATCAGAACCCAGTATGCCCACCACAACGAGTCCTGGATACCCCAACACACCTGAAAAGCACGACTCAGATTTAAAATCATATCTCATGATGGTGGTAGACAATTTTAAGAAGGGCATTAATAACTCAAAGAAATACAGGAGAACACTGCTAAACAGGTAGAAGCCCTTAAAGAGGAATCACAAAAATTCCTCAAGGAATTACAGGAGAATACTGCTAAACAAGTAGAAGCTCTTAAAGAGGAAACACAAAAATCCTTCTAGGAATTACAGGAGAACACTGCTAAAAAGGTAGAAGCCCTTAAAGAACTACAGGCAAACACTGCTAAACAGGTAGAAGAAACACAAAAGTCCCTTAAAGAATTACAGAAAAACACAACCAAACAGGTGATGGAATTGAACAAAACCATCCAAGATCTGAAAATGGAAGTAGAAACAATGAAGAAAACCCAAAGGGAGACAACTCTGGAGATAGAAACTCTAGTAAAGAAATCAGGAACCATAGATGTGAGCATCAGCCATAGAATACAAGAGATGGAAGAGAGAATCTCAGGTGCGGAAGATTCCATAGGGAACATGGATACAACAATCAAAGAAAATGCAAAATGCAAAAAGATCCTAACTCAAAACATCCAGGAAATCCAGGACACAATGAGAAGAGAAAACCTACAGATAATAGGAGATAAGAATGAAGATTTTCAAATTAAAGAGCCAGCAAATATCTTAAAGAAAATTATAGAAGAAAACTTCCCATAACTAAAGAGAGAGATGCCCATGAACATACAAGAAGCCTACAGAACTCCAAATAGACTAGACAAGAAAAGAAATTTCTCCAGCCACATAATAATCAGAAAAACAACTGCACTAAAGACAGAATATTAAAAGCAATAAGGGGAAAAGGTCAAGTAACATATAAAGGCAGGCCTATTAGAATTACTCCAGACTTCTCACCAGAGACTATGAAAGACAGAAGATCCTGGACAGATGTTATACAGACCCTAAGAGAACACAAATGCCAGCCCAGGCTACTTTACCCAGCAAAACTCTCAATTACCATAGATGGAGAAACCAAAGTATTTCATGACAAAACAAAATTCACAGAATATCTTTCCACGAATCCTTCAAAGGATAATAAAGGGAAAACACCAACACAAAGATGGAAACTACACCCTAGAAAAAGCAAGAAAGTAATCCTTTAACAAAATTAAAAGAAGACAGCCACAAGAACAGATTCCCAACTTTAACAACAAAAATGACAGGAAGCAACAATTACGTTTCTTTAATTTCTCTTAACATCAATGGACTCAATTCCCCAATAAAAGGACATAGACTAACAGACTGGCTACACAGACAGGACCCAACATTTTGCTGCTTACAGGAAACCCACCACAGGGATAAAGAAAGACACTACCTCAGATTAAAAGGATGGAAAACAATTTTCCAAGCAAATGGTCTGAAGAAACAAGCTGGAGTAGCCATTCTAATATCAAATAAAATTGACTTCCAACCCAAAGTTATCAAAAAAGGCAAGGAGGGGCGCTTAATACTCAACAAAGGTAAAATCTACCACAATTAACTCTCAATTCTAAATATCTATGCTCCAAATGAAAGGACAGCCACATTCATTAAAGAAACTTTAGTAAAGCTCAAAGCACACATTTCATCTCCCATAATAATAGTTGGAGATTTCAACACCCCCTTCTCACCATTGGACAGATCCTGGAAACAGAAACTAAACAGAGACACATGGTCACTAACAGAAGTAATGAAAAAATGAATTTAACAGATATCTACAGAACATTTTATCCTAAAATAAAAGAATATACTTTCTTCTCAGTACCTCATGGTACCTCCTCTAAAACTGACCATATAATTGGTAACAAAACAGGCCTCAATAGATACAAAAATATTGAAATTATTCCATGCATCCTATCAGATCACCACACTCAAAGGCTGATCTTCAATAACAGCATTAATAATAGAAAGCCAACATTCATGTGGAAACTGACCAACACTCTATTCAATGATACCTTGGTTAAGGAAGAAATAAAGAAAGAAATTAAAGACTTTTTAGAGTTTAATGAAAATGAAGCTACAACATACCCAAACTTATGGGACACAATGAAAGCAGCCCTAAGAAGAAAACTCATTGCCCTGAGTGCCTCCAAAAAGAAACTAGAGAGAGCATACACTAGCAGCCTGACAGCAGACCTAAAAGCTCTAGAACTAAAGGAAGCAAATTCACCCAAAAGGAGTAGACCACAGGAAATAATCAAACTTAGGGATGAAATCAACCAAGTGGAAACAAAAAGAACTATTCAAAGAATCAACCAAACCGGGAGCTGGTTCTTTGAGAAAATCAACAAGATAGATAAACCCCTAGCCAGACTAACTAGAGGGCACAGGGACAGTATCTAAATTAACAAAATCAGAAATGAAAAAGGAGACATAACAACAGATCCTGAGGAAATCCAAAACATTATCAGATCCTACTACAAAAGGCTATACTCAACAAAACTGGAAAACCTGGATGAAATGGACATATTCCTAGACAGATACCAGGTACCAAAGTTAAATCAGGATCAGATTAATGATCTTAACAGTCCCAATTCCTCTAAAGAAATATAAGCAGCTAGTAAGAATCTCCTAACCAAAAAATAAAAAAGCCCAGGACCAGATGGGTTTAGTGCAGAGTTCTATCAGACCTTCAAAGAAGACCTAATTCCAACTCTCCTCAAACTATTCCACAAAATAGAAACAGAAAGTATTCTACCCAATTCCTTCTATGAAGCTACAATTACTCTAATACCTAAACCACACATACAGATCCAACAAAGAAAGAGAACTTCAGACCAATTTCCCTCATGAATATTGATGCAAAATTATTCAATAAAATACTCACAAACCGAATCCAAGAACACATCAAAACAATGATCTATCATGACCAAGTAGGCTTCATCTCAGGGATGCAGGGATGGTTTAATATATGAAAATCCAACAATTTAATCCACTATATAAACAAACTCAAAGAAGAAAATCACATGATCATCTCCTTAGATGCTGAGAGTTCATTTGAAAAAAATCCAACACCTCTTCATGATAAACATTGTGGAAAGATCAGGAATTCAAGGCCTATACATAAGCATAATAAAATCAATCTACAGCAAACCAGTAGCCAACATCAAAGTAAATAGAGAAAAGCTGGAAGCAATCCCACTAAAATCAGGGACTAGACAAGGCTTCCCACTTTCTCCATATCTATTCAATATAGTACTTGAAGTCCTAGCCAGAGCAATTCAACAACGAAAGGAGATCAAGGGGATCAAATTGGAAAGGAAGAAGTCAAAATATCACTATTTGCAGATGATATGATAGTATATATAAGTGACCCTAAAAATTTCACCAGAGGACTCATAAACCTGATAAACAGCTTCAGTGCAGTAGCTGGATCTAAAATTAACTCAAACAAATCAATGGCCTTCCTCTACACAAAGGATAAACAGGCTGAGAAAGAAATTAGGGAAACAACACCCTTCACAGTAGTCACAAATAATATAAAATACCTTGGTGTGACTCTGACTAAGGGAGTGAAAGTTCTGTATGACAAGAACTTCAAGACTCTGAAGAAAGAAATAGAAGCTCTCAGAAGATGGAAAGATCTTCCATGCTCATGGATTGGCAGGATTAATATAGTCAAAATGGCTATCCTGCCAAAAGCAATCTACAGATTCAATACAATCCCCATCAAAATTGCAACTCAATTCTTCACTGAGTTAAAAAGGGCAATTTGCAAATTCACCTGGAATAACAAAAAAACCTAGGATAGCAAAAACTATTCTCAACAATAAAAGATCTTCTAGGGGAATCACCATGCCTGACCTCAAGCTGTATTATAGAGCAATTGTGATTAAAAACTGCATGGTACTGGTACAGCGACAGACAGGTAGATCAATGGAATAGAATTGAAGACGCAGAAATGAACCCAAACACTCATGGTCACCTGATCTTTGACAAGGGAGCTAAAACCATCTAAGCTGATGCTTGTATCTATGTTTCCTGTTTTTTTTTTTTTTTTTCCCTCTATGGTTTCTATCTCCGGGGTTATCTCCTTTTAGGTTTTCTTTATTGTTTCTACTTCCATTTTTAGGTCCTGGATGGTTTTGTTCAATTCCATCACCTGTTTGGTATTGTTTTCCTGTAACTCTCTAAGTTTTTCCTCTTTAAATGCTTCTAGTTGTTTATCTGTGTTTTCCTGTATTTCCTTCTTATAGTCCTCCATCATCATCATGAGGAGTGAATTTAGATCCATGTCTTGCTTTTCCGGTGTGATGTTTTATCTAGGACTTGACATGGTGGGAGAGTTTGGTTCTGGTGATGCCAAGTACCCTTGGTTTCTGTTGCTTCTGTTCTTAGCTTGCCTCCTGCCATCTCTGCCCAAGGAGACCCGGCGCTGGTGCAGACCAGAAGGGACCCGCTGCCCTGGTCTGGCCCTTTGTCTATCTCCCAGATGCTGTCTCAAGTCCCACGTGATTGGATTGGAACAGATGTTGTGTTCTGCTCACCAGTGGTCCCAAGATTGCTTGGAGAGTCCTGTATGGACCTTGGGAGAGTACACAGGCCCTGCACCCGAGACCGGCGCTGATAGAAAATAATTCTTAACAATAAAAAAATGGCTGGGCAAATCACCATCTCTTGCCTCAAACTTTACTACAGAGCAATAGTGATAAAAACTTCATGGTATTTGTGCAGAGACAGACATTTTGATCAATGGAATAGAATTGAAAAACCTAGAAATAAAAACACACACTTACAGTCACTTGGTCTTTGACAAAGATGCCAAAAGTATACAATGGGGGGGGGGGGGAAGCATCTTTAATGAATGGTGTTGGTCTAACTGGCTGTCTGTATGTAGAGGAATGAAAATAGACCCATTTTTGTTACCTTATACAAAGCTCAAGTCCAAGTGGATCAAGGACCTCAACATAAAACTAGATACACTGAATCTAATAGAAGAAAAAGTGGGAAAGAGCCTTGAACTCATTGACACAGAGAAATTTCCTAAACAGAAGTCCAATGACTCATGCTATAAGATCAAGAATTCATAAATGGGACCTCATGAAACTCGAAAGCTTCTGTGAGGCAAATGACATAGTCTAGTCAATAAGACAAATTGGAAACCTACAGATTGGGAAAAAATCTTGACTAACCCCACATCCAATAGAGGGCTAATATCCAAAATATTAATCAAGAAGCTAAACATGAAAAAACCAAATAACCCAATAAACAAAATGGGGTTTAGAAATAAACTGAGATTTTACAACTGAGGAATATTGAATGTCTGAGAATCACCTAAAGAAGTGTTCAAAGTTCTTAGTGATCAGAGAAATGCAAATCAAAACAACCCTGAGGTTCTACCTTATACCAATCAGAATGGCTAAGATCAAAACCTCAGGTGACAACACATGTTGGAGAGGATGTAGAAAATAAGGAACACTCCTCCATTGCTGGTGGGATTGCAAACTGATACAACCACTCTGGAAATCATGCTGGAGGTTCCTCAGAAAATTGGAAATAGATCTATCTGAAGACCCAGCTATACCGCTTCCGGGAATATACCCAAAAGATGCCCCATCATGCCACAGGGGCATGTGTTCCACTATGTCTATAGAGGCCTTATTTGTGATAGCCAGAATCTGGAGACAACATAGATGTCCCACAACAGAAGAATGGATATAGAAAATGTGGTTCATTTGCACAATGGACTACTACTCAGCTATTAAGAATAAGGACATCCTGAGTTTTGCAGGCAATTCGATGGAACTAGAAAATATATTTTTGAGTGCGGTAACTCAGACCCAAAAGGACATGCATGGTAAGTACTCACTAATAAGTGGATATTAGCCAAAAGTAAAAGTACAACATACCCAAAATGTAGTCCATAGAACTCAAAAAAGTTCAAAAAGCTGAAGTGCCCTAGTTAGGATGCCTCAGTCTAACTTGGGAGAGAGAAGAAAGCAATCACAAGTAGGGAGGAAGGAAGGGACCTGGGAGGGAAAGTGGATAGGATGGGAGAGGATTCGGGGGAGGGGAACCTTATCTGGTATTAGGTGAAAGAAAAGGACTGAAGCCTTGAGGGCCAGCAGAAAGAATGGAAACAGGCAACCTTGGGAGGTAGGAGGTTAGTGGAACCCTCCAGAATGCACCAGAGACCTGCGTGGGAGGTAAGAGACTCCCAGGATTCAAAGGGAGGCACCTTAGATAAAATGCCCAACAGTAGGGAGAGGGAATTTATAGATCCTACTTCCAGCAAGAAGACAAGGACATCAAATGAGGGATGGGGTTGCCATCCCAAATCACATCTCTGACCCATAATTGTTCCTGTCTACAAGAATTACAGGGATGGAAATGGAGAGGAGCCTGAGGAAAAGAAGGTCCAGTGACAGGCCCAAAGTGGGATCCAGGTCATTGGGAGGTCCCAAGGCCTGACACTATTACTGAGCCTATGGAGCACTCACAAAAAGTGACCTATCATGGCTGCTGTCTGAAAGACCCAACAAGCAGCTGAAAGAGTCAGATGCAGAACTTGTACCTAACCAATGGACAGAAGCAGCTGACCCATGTTGTTGAATTAGGGAAGGCTGAAAGAAGCTGAGGAGAAGGGTGATCCTGTAGGAGGACCTGCAGTTTCAATTAATCTGAACCCCGGAGATTTCTCAAACACTGTACCACCAAACAGACAGCATACACCAGCTGATAGGACAGCCCCAACACACATGCAGGACTGCTGGGTCTGTGTTCATTCAGAGATGATGCACCTAACCCTCAAGAGACTGGAGGCCCCAGGGAGTTTAGTGGTCAGTTGGTGTTGGGAGGTGGGGGGCATCCATGTGTAGACGGGGTGGGGTGGGGAGAAGGTGTGGGATGTAGAGCAATCGGAGGGTGGATGGGGGATGGGAATGGAATATAGAGTGTAAAAAAAATTAAAAATAAAATTAAATTTAAAAAAGAATTGTTATTCATCTTGGTGGTTTTTTTTTTCATTTTGAAATCGTTTTTATTCTATACAGTTGGAAAATGTATATTATAAAATTCCAGATAAATAAAATATTAGAATTTCAGTTCATTTTATGATAATTTCTAAGTGATATGAGAATACACTAGTACTGACTTTCTTTTGCCAACAGCTGCTCCTCCAGTGAGCTCTGGTTATGCTGTCCAGCCTGCAGAGCCTTTATGATTGATCTTAGAGGGTCAGCACCTGAACCTGCTTGTTCTCCATGGCAGAACCTTCTGTTCCTCTTGATATTGAATCGTTCTTCCATACAACAGGGTAAGCAACAGCGTTTAATCACACCCGTTCTGAAGACCAAAATGGGTGCCAGAAACAGCTGCCTAATGAGATAGTGCAACTAAGTGTTTGTGGAGCTCAGAGATGAGATCTGAGGGATCCTGACCAGTTTAATCCCAGGCAGCTCCCTTCTCAAGATGATTCTAGGTATAGCGCCACCTAGCTGGGGCTTGAAAACCTGTGAGTAACAACTATGGAATTTTTCAGTAGGTAAAGTTGCCAGCATCTGGACTAGCAGTGTTTGTGGGGAATCTTTCTCCCTGCTGATGGGAGACCACCTCCCTGCCCATGGAGGCAGAAGATAGGTTGATAGTCTCTCTCGAGGGGTGGAGGGGGTGAGATGGGGGGGGG